>CM021107.1:130525312-130675658 GCA_007115665.2 Sequoiadendron giganteum | reverse complement strand
GGATTTTGAAAATCTGTACATATTCTTATACTATTGTTTGGCTTTGATACAGGGACAATATTTGATATCCATTCAACATAATCGATAGACCAGATGAATCCTGCATCTAACAACTTCTTTAGCCCAACCTTTACCATCAAGGTGATATGTGGATGCATCTTCCTTAGTTTTTTTTTTACCGATTTAATTCCAGTAGGTAGAGATAAATGATGCATTAAAAGATTTGGATCTAAACCTAGCATATCAGATTATGGACAAGTAAAGTTAATGCTTCTTTCTTTAAAAACTTGATAAAATCAGGTCTTTCTTGTTCAGTCATAGATGCTGCTAGATGCAAAATGTTTGTTTTTTCTACTGTGCCAATGTTAATAGACTATGTAGGCTCTACTAGTACTGATGAAATTTCATGATAATGTTTCAAAAGGGTGTCAAATCTCTCATCTTTCAGTGCCTTAGAGAGGTTTTCACCATTTTATGCATTCTTTATTTTTACTTTTTCGAGATCTAATGCTGCCATAGAATGGTTTTCACCATTCGATCCATTATTCCTATTTTTAATTTTGCAACTAGAAGATTTGACATCCTCTTGTCTAACCATGCCGTTATGAGAATTATGATTAGAACTTGTGTCAATTTTTTCATAACAAAGGAAGTTTACAATAGCTTCATCATTCACAAATATGAGTACATTAATCGGTTTAGTGGGTTCCCAATCGATAAGTTCAGGATGTATTAAGGGAAAAAAGTCATCAGATTGGATTTGGTCAATGACAGTAAGGGTTCAAATAGTTATGGTGTCAAGGTTGTTATTAAGGATGTCGACTTCTATGATATTAATTTCCTCCAAATCATCCATCTCATTCGATGTCTGTCCATTCTCACTTGAGTCATCGATATTTTGTAATTAAAATACAAGTGGTCTAGTCCCTAAGCTATCTCCCTCCTCGTGTGTGGGTTCATACTCCTTTATGACATCAATTTTGATGTCCATGTATGATACATCAGTGTAAAGATCCCATTCATACTCATTGGAATCTATTTTAGAACTATCTCTTATTTGAAGGATTCTCTCAACAAATTTATGAGTCATTTCCTCTTTTGATTCCCTTGTATAACCTAGTCCTATTTTGTCCTTTGACTGAAGTGTGAGAGGTTGAATGGGTTCTATAATGCCTTCTTTCCTTTTTCCAGCAGGTCCCTATCCCTCATAACCCATTTTCTCTAGGATAGCCTTTCCTTTGCCATATTGATCGGTCTTTATGCTGTTGTTTGCTGATGTTGAGACTTCTTCGTCTTTGTATAGCCAACCAAGGATGGCCTTGTCTTCTGATTCGTCTTCTAGAGTACCAAATTTTACAAATCTTTCATCTAGAACTGTGGTAGTTTGCAATGGTTGTTGTGTTATTGATGCCAGTTGTCCATATGACCTTGGGGATGGTAACAACTATGAAAGACATAGTGATTTCCCAATGGAATATTGTCCCATTCCCTTGTCGGTTAACTCAATCTTTTCTTGAAATTGCTATGATAGAGAATTCAGAGGACCCTTATTATTTGCCAAAGTAGAGTCAACAACACTTGTTTCTTTTGATTGACCCTTTTTCTCAACCCATTTAGATACAATGGTTGGTTGTTTTTCACCGTTAGATGAACTAGAAATGTTTTCTTCATTATTATGGGGCACAAAAGTGTCTTGAGATGTTTTAAGCGTGTTACAATGTTGGGGATTATTGTAGTTAGCTGATATAGTCACCTCTTTTCCATTGAATGGGAAATTTAAAAAATGATGATAAGTTGAAGGCATTGCTTGCATTTCATGTATCCATGTACATCCTAAGAGTATATTATATGTTAGCTCTTTTTATAGTACTTGGCAAGCTATATTATTCACCATTGGTCCTACTTGAATAGGCAACACGATCGATCCCTTGGAGGATCTCTCTTCTTCATCATAGGATTTTGTTGTCATTTTCCTTCGGGCATCAATAGCATTATCAAAATATCCTAGGGCATAGACCAATTTCAAAGTACAAATATTTAAACTAGCTCCACCATCTATTAAGACATGTTTAACACAGTGTTTATGGATTAAGACTCCAATGTGAAGTGCAATATTGTGTGGATGATTAAGTGATACATCATCTTGTTCGGAGAATGATAGAAAATGAGGCATGGTCAAATGTCCCACCATATCTTGAAACTGATAGACATCCAGATTGTTGGGTACCATGGTGGCCACAAGAGCTTGTTCTAAAACTTCCTTATGGGATGGTGAGAGTTTAAGGAGTTCTAATATTGATATATGTGCTGGTATTTTTTGTAGTTGATCAACAATGTTGTATTGAATTGGTGGGGGAGTGGTGTTTTTAGATGCAACTCCTTTCAATATTACCTTGGATTGCCCCATTGTCATTACATTAACCAGTTGGTAGTCTTGCATTTTTGTGATTTTTAAGACATTTATCTAATTATCAGATGTGTCTGTGTTTGGGATTAGATCTAATGGTATAATGTCCTGGGTTCCCTCGTTACCAATTTGAATACTAGTGACAGTATCACTCTCAGCTTCAGAAATACAAAAGATTGTTCCATCATAAACATAGTTAACACTTTTAACTTTACCGTTTGTAGAAGAAGACTCTCGCTTTTCATAATTTGGTAAAGGATCTTTAAATGCAGTATGATAGTTGTTGGTTTGATGTCCTTCTACGTATACCTTTTTATTATCAATTAGATCTTGGACTAGATGTTTTAACTCCATGCAATCATTTGTCTTGTGTCCCTTGTTATTATGAAAGCTACAATAGTCTGTGTCATTCCACCAAGGTGGTTTTACTTTTGTATCCCAAAATATTGCTTCGCGTGAGGTGATAAGTCCATTTGTAATAAGTTCTCTTATTGTTGATTCAATCATTTTTCCCAATGGTGTGGATCGTCGTCGGTTAGATGATTTTTGATATCATTGTGGTTTACATTCTCCATTGTTTGAATTGTTGTTTTGATTGACACTTTGTTTGATGTTTTGGTCACTATTTTGATTCGTCTTTGCAGTAGTATCCATCAAATTAAATACTGGTTTCTCATTTTGTGCGTCATTTGCGATATCATTATTTCTAGTATTTCTATTCTTTTGCCAAAACTTAGGCTTGTCATTGTTACCATAGTGATTGGAGGAATTTGTGTTATTTGATCCTTCATTGAAATGTTTTATCGCCCCTCTTTTTAATAAGGCCTCTTTGATCTTGAGGCCATTTTCAATTACTTTCTCAAATGTGGGTGGACATTGTAGTTCTAGCCTATAGCTCATTTCATCAGTTAGGTTGTCAATGAATAGTTCCATTTTTTCTTCTTCATGTATGGATCGAGGATACCTAGAAAAAAACCTTCGCCATCGTTGTATAAATGAAAGGAATTTCTCACCTTTATTTTGTTTCATGTTGTAAAGGTCCTTTATTGTGACATCATGTTGAATATTAAATGAATATTTTGATATAAATCTGTTGACTAGCTCTTTATAAGTTTGAATTCCTGGTTGTCGTTTAGAAAACCATTCCATACATTGACCTCCTAAGCTTCTTGGAAATAACCTCATTCGATAAGTTTCTTCTTGTGCAAATTCTAAACTCATGGTTTTGAATTCCCTCACATGGTCAATTGGATTTGATTTACCGTTGTATTTTTCATATTACAAGAATTTGGAATGTCTAGGGAATTGGATCATGTCCACACTCGGGTCAAAAGGATAAGGAAAAATGTCCTGTAATGAGTACCTTTTCGTGGTTCCCTTTTGCATGTCTTGAAGTTTTTGTTGTAAGTTTTGCATTTGATGTGTTAGGACAACAACTTGATCTGTGTTTTGTGTTTGTTGTGGTATCTCGGTTTCATTCACTCTAGGTTTTTCTTTTAATTGATTGACATCAAAATATTTTGGAAGTTTTGCACCTGAATCAGCTAGCATTAAGAGGTATTTTTCCATATCTTGTTCTAAGATATTTTCCATTTATGGAGGTTTGGATCCTATTGTGTTGTTTGAATGTCCTCTTGGGTTATTTCGTTCTTGTCATTTTGGTGTAACCTATTCCAAGGATTTTCTTCAGCCATGGTGTTTGATGTTTCAATTTATTTTTCTATGAGTCTCTGTCTTTGTAACATTGTCAATATTGGCATACAAGTGTTTGTTTTTTTTTCCACTAAACTTTGATCTTCTATGTTTGGATGAGTGTCAAATGAATATTAACACAGTCAAATAGGATGATATATCCGATTGATGAGACTAGGTTAATAAAAAATTGATTATTATGTTTCATTTCATGATGGTAGGATGATAATATCCTGATGAAGAAACTTAACCTGATAACCAAGATTTTGGTTTGATTTGTGGACACTTTATAGTTTGCAAGATCTGGGTTCAAGCTGAAAAGAATTTTAACCTGTAAGAACCTATTCGTTTTTGGTTTAAGACACTGTCTGGACTGAGAAGATTTTTTTGTTTGATAAAAAATTCGAGTTTTAGATGTCAACAATTCTGATAGATGTGTCTAGAAGCTCTCTATTTTTTTTACTCTTTGGAAGTGCTAAAATAGAGTGTAAAAGCACTAAAACAGACTGCAAAGGCGCTATTTTTAAATGTAGAAGTGCTAAAATAGAGCATGTAAGCGCTATAATAGACTCCATAGGTGCTATTATGGATGCATAAATGCTAGGATAGACCACAAAAGTGCTAAATCAGAGTGTGTAAGCGCTACTTTGGATACAAAAGTGCTAAAACATACCGTAGAGGAGCTAAAATAGACTGTGCAAGTGCTACTTTGGATATAGAAGCGCTAAAAAAGATTGCAAAAGTGTTCAAACAGAGTGTGTAAGTGATACTCTAGGTTTCAATAGTGTTGTCTAAGTTTCCTTCCCGTGAAGAGATTGATTTTTGATATTTTGACAGGATACCTCTGCTAGTAATTTTCTGACATTGGATGACAAGCCTAATGTTTCTAAGTTTTCTTTATTGTAAGAATTGATCGCGCCTATTGGAATATTTTATCATTGGCTACAAGATGGAAGAAGGGTGAATAGATTGACTATGATTATGTTTATGTGACAAGGCTCTTCTTTGGAAATAGGCTCATGAATACAAAGGTTCTAAAGAATAATTGTTAGTACATCCTTTGGAAAAATCGTGAAACATATGGATGAAGGTTCTATGGTGAAGTAAGACTTTCCTACATTGATATAAAAATCATCTTTTTTCTAAGAGTTTCTTGTAAATGATTTGTTTCTTTGGTTGTTTGAATCTTTTCGTGAGGGATTTATTGAAAAATGTTGTGGATTTCCAATCCCTAATCATAAATTTCACCGTTTGGTTATGTTTGACTCTTTTGTGTTCTTCTGGATGATCTTTATCTAAGTTAATAATTTGAGAACATGACAAGCAATTGTAGAACAGTTGTTTTTAAGTTTAGAATCTAAACATATAGTGTATGTTCCAAGAACCATGCATGGTCCTATTTTCACTAGCTTGTTTAACAAAATACACTTTAGGAAAACTCACTCTTAAGGTAAAAATGGTCATCGTTATACTCAACAACCCACATCTTAAAATTGTGTTGACTCACACAGCTGTGTCACCCCCTAGAGGGCGCCCATGTTTTTATCTTTTCTAGGTGCGTACTTAAGGTTAGATTTCTCGATCCCTTGAGCAAACGATCCTCATAAATTATATGGTGAGTGTCTTGGGGGTAGATTCTTCCCTCCCCTTACACTGCAAGTATTATAATGTTTGGTTACTGACTCAACTGGATTCTACACTATGTTTCATAGATAGGGTTTCCGTGCAGTGCGACAAATGATAGACTCCCTCAGGAGACGTCCCAACCTTTAGAAAAAAGGATTTAGGGATGGTTATCTTGCACACTACCATCGAGTTGGAATTTCATCAACAACTCACTTTTGATTAGAGTGGGTTGGAATCCTTGGCTTTAGGCATTCCCACTTAGGTCGTTCTTGTAGGATGAGTACTTTTTCCCACTACGGTAGGCCTTTTAAAGGATTTTAAAAAAGCTTAAATTGCATGAAAATAAAGGACGAGTCTAGCGTTTTGATCACCCAGTTAAGGGAGAGCATAAGCCTATTCACCACACAAGCACAATAATCAATGTTTAAATTTTAAGCCCAAAAAGATGGATGTACTATTCTAGGTGAAGATGTTGCTTCACAAAATCATGATGTTAATTTTAACTGATAGAAAAAATGTGTGATGACTATCTTAGGATTGATATATTTTAAACCAAGTGACTACCCTAGGATTGATTCTTTTTAGTCCAAATACATCAAAATAAAATTTTGGCCGTGGTCACATCTGATCTAGATAAGAAATTATAGAAGCACTAAAACAAAGGGTAGAAGCGCTATAATTTAGATCAGATGTGCTATAGTTTTAATCAAAAGTGCTATTACATTTGATAGAACTACCATAGAATTCATCTGAAGCGCTATACAAATTTGAAGAATATTGGCCAATTGTGCTAGGAACATCTGGTAGATGCGCTAAAATAGACTGTGGAAACGCTATAGTTTTGTCCTCAGAAGCGCTAAAAAGTTCTTTAGAAGTGCCATAGTTTTTGTCGAAGCACTGAAATAGACCTCTGAAGTGCTATAGTTTTCCTTGAAAGTGCTATAGTTTTTGTCGAAAGCACCAAAAAATCTCTCGATCTCGCTAAAATGAACACGTCAGAATCTTGTACGACACTTTTCAGGCTTTTTTGTGAAATATGGGGTTAGAGCCCCACGGTGGGCTCCAAATTGTAAGTGTGAATAAGTAAATAAATAAAACAAACTAGAAACACTTCTTAATGAAACATTATATCAAGATTCAATAAGAAATTAACTAATTTAAAGCACATAAAAATTGAAAGCATCTCATTGTTTCCTATTTCCAAAGATTTATCAAATCATCGAGGGCTCTCAGATTTGGTAAGCACTATAACTGTTAAAGTGTCAATCTAGAGAATGTAATAGTACTAGATGCAATGATTTAATGATTGATAAGTATTTCTAGATGATATAAAGCTACTATAATATATTCTGACATGAAAAACTGATAATTAAAAGCTACAATAAAACTAAGATACAACCGTGATATGAATTCTACTGATGCTATGATGCTATAATGCTAAGATTACTATGATGCTTGATGCTATTGCTACAGAGTAATTTTGCACAAAAAAGTTGGGATCCATTTCCTATGGAGAAAGGTTATATTTATAGATTTCCTAACAACAATTTGTGAAGGGGTAGCACAACGAAGGCCTGGATTCAATCTTGAGATTCGAATGGTGAGAGATGAAGAGGCTGGAGATGATGAAGGGAATGGTTTCTCCCCATGAAAACATCAGGAAAGGTGATAGGAAAAATCAAAGGAAGGATATTGAAGAGGGTTGCCTACAAGTTTGTCTCCAAAGCTTTCCCATGAATGCCAGTTGAATTAATTTAGACATAGAATATCTAATTTTATTGGTGAGATATGATGAGTTGTAGGATTTGAATATTTTGGATTTCTTCAAATTTAGGAAGAAATAAGATATAAATTTAATAAAACAAACTATAGAAGTCTATTTATTAAATTAAATATGGAAGAAATGAAAAATGAAATAAAACAAAGTATGTGAACCTATTTATTTAATTAAGATATAATGATGTGATTTAAAATAGAAGAAATTTGATAATTAAAGTATTAAATTTTTTTATTTAATTTAAGATGGAATAATAGAGGAATTTAGAAGAATTAAATGTGAACTATATAAATAAATATTTCCATTTATTAATAGTAGATGAAATTAAAATTAATTAATCAAATAAGTCATATTTAATTAATTAGATTATCTAGACCATTTTTAGGTGTATACACCTACCATAGATCTTGCATTCTCTTTTATAACTTTTAGATAGAAATGCAAGTTGATGTATGGGCACACACCAGATTCTACCTTGTAGATTGTTCTCTTGCTAAAAATTTTGTGTTGGTTCGAGTATTATTCAAGCTGGAAGAATTCCAGGGAAGCATAAGCTTCATGGTTGGGCGGTAAAGCACTTCAACCATGTTCTCGTCCACCAGTGGAGGCATTTTTCAAGAGAAACCTTGGATGTGTCCAAGACTATCTTAGTCTATGATGTAACCTTGATGTAAAAGTTGTACATTGTACTAACTTAGTGGCCTTATAAGCCAAGTCAAACTTGATATTGTAATTGAATTTCAAATTGAATACATAAATCTTGACTCATTTTAATTAGACATGTTTTTCTATGATTGACTATAGCTACTTAGTTATGTATTTTTAATTTGAATATTCATATGTCATTTGTAATAATATTATTTAAGTAATAATTTAGAATGAGTTATTATAGACTACTCAATCCCTATCAACAAATGTTTGAGATTGGGATCCAACAGGTGTCTACATCCCCTTGGGTGATCGATGTGAATAAAGTTGGAGCAATTTTTTTATAGAAATTATCTTTCCAATCATCTAATGATTTCATTATGTTGTCATTATCAAGTAGTGGAGGTAATAAAATTCCTCAAGGTCCTTGAAACCATTTAGCTTGTCCTTAAACATAAAATTAAATCTACCTTGGAAAGCAGAGATGCCATTTAGGAGCTCTATGACCTCATAAATACTCAATATCTTAGTCAAAACATTAGGATTACATCATGCATTTTTATACACATCACTCATGGTCTACATACATGGAATCCACATATTTAATATCTACGTCAAAGTTGATTCATTGCTAACTTAGATCACTTAGGTTTTTCTTATATTATCATAAGAAGCCCAAGAATCATCAAATTTATGCAAAATGCAAGATATTATGTAGCTTAAATGATTATTGACTAAGTCAATCACATTTATCATTCCTTTGTCTTTCACTTCAACCTTTGCACTCTAACTTTGCTTTAAATTTTCCTCTAAGTATACAATCCTCAACACAAATGTATTCTTGTCTTGCTAAGATACATTTCCTATGCTAATAGGAGGCAATATAGGCTCTAATATTATGCACTTAGAAGGGGTATTCATTGATTTTATCCTATTATATTCTTGCAACAACTTAATGTCCAATACTTCTACAACTTCTCAAAAACTTCTTGCAACTTTTTTGCTACCACTTCATTGGGAAAGACATGGATGACTACCAATGATGTCACTTGAGGATAATTTGTTTCAATCAATCTTCTTACAATCAAATTCTATGTAATCTCATTTATATCTCTAGCTAGTTGAGGCTTATTTGGATTAGCAGCTATTGCCCATATAACTAAGGTTTCATACTTTTACTAAAACTTGACCCAACGTATAGTTCTTTATCTTGTTCCTCACATGTTAAGAAATCTTCATCATTATCTCATTGTCTAATAGTGTCCAAGGTTATAGTAGATGCTATATCCCATCTTGGCAAGAGTAAAAACTCATTTCCTCTAACCAATCTTCTTTGAGTTGCATGTTGGAGTTGATAGTGAACCCCACAACTCACATAAATCACCTGCAACTAAAACACTTATCACATATGAGAGATCAAAGCAATCGTTTTTCTATGCAACCAAGAGAGAAATTATTGAATCTAGACAAGTACACACAAGCATCTAATATTGATATTAACCTATAGTTGTAATTGATTTGAATGAATTACATGGATTACAATGAATGTGAATGCTTATAAAAGAATATAAAAAGAAAACCCTATATGAGGATTTGATTAGATTGTGACAAGTGTCAAGTAATCTCATGTAATGAGACAATTTGACCTATATTTAATCCAATCTAATAATAATAAAATACTCTCAATTTTAGTTTAAGTGAATAAAGTAATAAGATACTTAATAATTAATTAATGATTAATTAATTATCAAGTGATGTCTTAATTACTCCAACAACCCCCTTAAGATCAACTTAGGGAGAAGCTATAAAACCTTGATGATGAATGCAATGATGGATGCATGGATGGGTCCTAGATACAAGTCTTGATGATGTACCCATGTACAAACAAATGAAATCTCTCATAACCAGAGAAAAAGAGAAAACCACATGGGAAAAAATCCTCTCTAAAAGAGAGAAAATGAAATGATTGCATTAGTGAAAGAAGGATAAAAGGAAGAATCAATGTGACCCCCCAAGGACTAATTTTTTCACACAAGTACAATAAATGTACCCCCGATATGAGAGAGAAAATAAGGATATGAATCCCCCCATAAAGAAATACATCATATGCCAAAGATGAATGCCTGAAGACATAATATGATCCACTACCTGCAAAAAACATTTATCCCCTTAGGAAGAATCAAAGCCATTGGTGATTGGAGAAGCTAATATAAAAATATGGGTGAATTAAGAATCCAAATCCAAATGATGTGTGCCTCTGAAAAGTGCTCAAGTGTCCACATGTTGGAAATAGATGATGTCAATCCAGAAACTAGTGAAGTTTGATGTAGAGCAATTTTCAAAGGAAAAGAAGATGGTGGGACAACAATGATGATGTGGCTATCAAAAAAGAGGAGATGAATGTCCTGAAAGCAATCCTCCAAATCTACAATTTGAGACTTTACAAACAAAGATGATATGTTTGCAAGATACAAATCCCAAGTAGCTATTTTTGGAAGAAGATGAATGTCTTTTTGTAATGAATCAATAGAGGCCAAAGATGTGGTGATGCCAAGCTAATCAGGAACAATAGAATATGGTGATGAAGTGTTGATCTAAAGAGTGGTAACATGAAGACATGTCTCTAAACTATTAGAACATGCAAGACCTATGATATACTCAAGCTCCTTTAAATTATCACCATCAAAGGGCATGAAATATGCATATGCAAGACAAATGAGACAATATAAAACAAGATCCTCTAGGTATGGAGAGATATGAGGGCCTCCATGGATCTCCCAAAGTCGAGTCCAAAGTGTGGGGAAAATTAATGTCTGATACAACACAATGTCAAGATCAACAGTAGAACATATAACCCCTACAACATGATCATTGATAATACCCCATGTTGAATAAATCCCTAGTGTGTCTGGTGTAGGTATGAGTCCATATAGATAAATAAAAATATCAAACCACCTGAGATGTGTTAGGATGTCGTTTCACCAAGACTCATAGTTATCCTTTGTTAGGATGAACACATAAGGATGAACAAAAAAACCCATGATACTTCCTCAAATAATTAAATCAGACACTAATAACCTTAGTGAATATAAATTAGATCAACTGAAGTCATATTACATAAACACATACTTTCCAAGTTCCAAGACATCAAAGTAATTGATAGAAATGTGAAATCACAAAAAATAGAATAAAATGTACTTGGGGTAGATTTTGGAAAATATGCATAAATATATTTGAAGAGCTTTACAATACCTTTCCAATGCCGTTGGAATCAAGAAAATGAAAGATATAGGTGAATGGTTATGAACTTAGGAGAAAAGAGTGAAGATATGACTTTGACTAAGAATATAATAAACCAACAACAAAATCTGATGATCAGACCTGCACCACTAGAAAGTGCTCGAAACCAAAATTTTGACAATATCTCATTTTCCTAATTTTGAGACCGTATAATCAAGTTATGATTTTTTGAAAAATGAGTTAAATTTTTCCAACCGATAGTCAACATGACCCTTCTGATTTGATTTCTATAAAATTGCTCATTGCATGCAAAAAATAATAGATACTCATAAAATATTTTGATGCTACCAACAAAATCTAGAAAGTAATTTTGAATAAAAAAGTAGAACATGTGATTTGGTAAAAAAATTAAACTTCATCTATAGGGAAAATAACCATGCCATGCTATTTTGACAACACTTTTTGCAAGCTATGACCACTATTTACAAAATCTAGTGGATACCCAAATGTTTTTTTGTGATTTTGAACAAAACCTAGAAATTATTTTTCTAAAAAACACCAAGAAAAAGATGCCCATTTTGCCTCAGGATGAGCCATTTTTTTCTCTCAAGGCAGGATCTCTCAAAAATTGGATAGGAAGTCACATATCTAGTGCTTTGATACCATGAGGGAGTTAATAGTTAACCCCATAGTTCCTAGTAATAACTTGTAACTAAAATTCCTATCACATATGAGAGATCAAAGCAACCAAATTTCTATGCAACCAAGAGAGAAATGATTGAATCCATACAAGTAAACAAAAGCATCTGGTATTAGATTAACCTGTAATTTAAATTGAATTGAATGAATTAAATAGATTAAAATGAATGTGAATGCTTATAAAAGCATAAAAAATAAACCCTAAATGAGGATTTGATTATATTATGACAAGTGTCTTAATCTCATGAAATGAGACAATGACATATATTTAGTCCAATATAATCATAAAAGAACACTCCATGTTTAGGTTAAGTGAATAAAGTAATAAGGAACTTAAAAATTAATTAATGATTAATTAATTATCAAGTGATGTCTTAATTACTCCAACATTGCATGCACTTATTATCACCCTCTTTAGCCTACTTTCTTTCTTCTTCCATCCTTTGCATAAACACTTTAGACTTCTTCAAAATTAGGGTTTGAATTAAATGGATTGGATGAACTCATTATCAGACAAGAATTTTTCAAATACTAACCTCTTACATCATGCACTTCTTTTCTTCCTTCCTCTAGGTTTAACAAGGTTCTTTTTAGATGAATATTTGTTATTTCAAACCCTTGGTTTGAGGAAATACCTTATTCAATTTCTTAAATGCTAATTATATTTTGTCTAAAAATAAAATTGAAAAAGATGGGAGATCAAATGGGATTGTTGGGTGGAAGAAGAAGCAGAGGTAGAGTTTTGAACTTTTCTGAATCTATAGATGGAGATGGTGAAGTTGAGGATGAAAAAAAATGGGTTTTGGTTTGTGCTTTTCAATGTCTTGCCATTGGGAGAGGTTAGCGTGATTTTTTTCCTCCTACATTTACCTTTTGGCTAGATTTTTCTACTGCTCATGAACTTGGTGTTGACATCCTGTCTCAGGATGTTCTTTGGCTTGAGGTAAGGTCTATTCCCTACTTATTTTGTCATGGATTTTTTCTTCTATATGGGAAGTGTTCGGGGCTGGCTATCTCTTTATTGCTGCAATCCTTTTGCTTGAGGATTTTTTCCTTAATGGAGTCTTTTGATGTCCTTTTAGTGGTGGCTAGGAGCACTTCTATTGCCTAGTTTTAGTTTCATTGTCTCTTTAAGAGAGTTGCTTCATACCCTTGGTGACCAATGAGGACTTATCTTTCAAAGGGGGTTGATATTTATTCTTGGTAGTGGGATTCCTGCTGGAGATGTCTCTAGAAGATGAGGGTGGTTTTTGTGCCTGTGATTTGCAAAGGATCCTCTCTAAAATCCTTTTGGTTCAAGAAGATTATTCTATTAAAGGGGTTAGTTCTTGGCTTAGTGGTGATCTCACAACTCTTGTTGGTGATCCCTAGTGTTTTTGTGAGTGGTTGCAAATGATTTTTCTTTGGCTCTCTTGAGGTTTGTATCCCTTGGAGTGAAATATTTGGTGTAGCCCTATTTTTGCTACTAGGTTTTTGGTTGGTGCCCAATAATGTTAAAGGGTTTTGGTTTGGGTCTTGGATGGCTTTTTTCAAGGTGTTCTCTAGTCTCATATTTTATGAGGTTTTCTCTTTTATGTTTTAGGGGAGTTAGTTCTTCAGAGGAGTGAAGTTGTTTGCTAGTGATCTCTTGTTGAAGATGTGTCTTGTAGGGGTTGTCTTGAATTTTTTTTTGAAAATCCTATTTGTTTTGACAACCCAGTTGGTTTCTGAGGTTAAGGGTACTATTGTTGCCCTTCCTTCTTTTCTTCGTACTCTCTTTTTTGGTTGTCAAACCATAATTCCTATTGAGGTGGAGGTTGTGGAATTGGTTGAGGGTTTTGGTTTTAGTTTTATGGCTTCCTCTCTGGATTCTCCTTTTGAAGTGGTTCTTTCTCCTATTGAGGTAAGGATTGGTATGGCTAGAGGGGATTGGTGTTGTTGAAAAGGGGGTTTTGCTATCCTAGTTTTTTTTTTTTCCTTTGAACTCCTCTATTGAGGTGGGGAGATTTGGGAAGCTAGGGCATTTTATTGGGAGCATTAATTCCCTTTTTCATGATTCCTTTCTCATGTTTCCTATATATGTGGGGATAGATATTGATGATGGGATCCTAGATCCACATCAGGTTTTAGCAATTGTAAGTTTTATTTGGTTGTAGGCCACAAATGCTAATATGTTGTAGTTATGAATATTTTCTATTGTTTGTCTTTGATTTATCTCCATAAATGTTTCATTTAGATTGGGTTTCGGGTCCCATCAAAAATTTCTTGCAAATGGTTTCAAGTCCATTCAAAACTTGTTTTACCCTTAATCAAAAACCTCTATAATAGGATAGTGAAAAAGATGTTGGGCTACCTATAATTAAATTACCCCACTTGAGGAATATCACCTCCTATTTTTGCATCATGTGCCTCTAGAGGTTGATTGATAGACTACTCTAGCATTTGTATCTCCTAAGACTAAAATTCAATGGTAGGACCCTAAACAATTGACCTTGTGGCTAGCCTTTAAAGAAAAAATCATAAATGTATACATTGTATAGTATCATTTGCATCTTGAGAATAGGTTCCTTAATTTCATGGAATGCTCCCTTATATTCAAAATCATAGACCTTTCTCTTTCTTTCTTCAAGGAGAATTCTAAACCACTTATCTCTCTTAGTATCAATTTATATCTTGGTGGTGCAATTTCTAATCAGGTCATTAGCTTCATCAAATTAATGCTCATATGCAAATTTTTGTACTCCTCTTTTGAACCTATGAATGAAATGTTCTACATCAATTTTTTTTCTTCCCTATGTCTTCATTATATACTCCAACAACTTAGAACTTAAGAGTTCTAATAATTCATTTAAAGTAATTATGACATCTAAAAATTTCACAATAGGTGGGAAGAATGAGTCTTTTTGTGCTACCTCAAATGAGTATTTTCATCCTTATTTAGCTATCACATGATTTTATGTAAAACTACTTGATCAGGCACCCACTTAGGTAGTACATGAGATTCAACATCAACTCCATAGATCTTGATGATTGTTCAATTTGAATGAAAGAACCAATCACCCCAATTATGGTCATATCAAACTTCAAGGTGAAGGTCCTTAGATCTTTGAAAACTATTAACATCATTAGAAAATATCATCCTTTTATAACCCAACAACATCAACACCTTATGCACAAAATGCCTCTCAAAGAATCCTCTAGTCTAATGCTTGGTAGTGTTAATAAAAAATTTAGATCTACCCTTGAAAAGAAATGGGTTTACTTTTGGAGTGTCATATTTTAGCTAGAGGGCATGATCCCAAATATTACCTCCATTATTTAATAAAATGGCACAACATGGAATACAATTTAAAGTATGGGATTATGTTATCAAAAGACATCGATTCTTTGTGGATTGCATCCACAATAAAGGACACAAAATGAAACCCTCTATTAATATGTTGGGGTTGAATACCAATAGCTACCATCAAAATGAATTGGTATTTATTGCTTATAACCAAATTCTAACTCTTGATAGAGTGCATAGTAAGTCATTCTAAAATACTCTTCAAATGTGTCTTTATTGAAAGGATTTGTTTCTTCCTCTGCAATTGGTTTTTATCCATCTAGACCTTTTCATCTATGGTGTGGTAACCATATAACTCTATAGCTCTATCTATCCCTTCTAGATTTATGTCACAATGTATCAAAGTTAATTTTGGTATTTTCCTTAGATCAATATTGAAGACTTTCTAATTAACTCCTTGTTCATAACAATCATTGGCTTTCTATCATATTTCAATAGTGCTATGATATTAGCATGATATTTTCTATAGATAGCTTGAATGAAATCAACATTCATAAATACATTAAGGACAACCAATTTTTCTATCAAATCTCCAAATGTTAGATATATAGATAGATTTAATGCTACAAAAATAATACAATTAGAATAAATCCCACCCTCTAATAGAAATAGTTGCATCTCTAGCTTACTCGACTCTATAATGAATTATCATAGAGAGGATTCCCATGCCCTGAGCATGCTTTGATTTCTTAATTGAACTAGGAAATTGGTTTAAAAGGTCTTGTTCTAGACTTTGTTTTTCTCTACCACCCTAAGATATAATTTGAGTAATTTTTAAATGTAGTAACCCTACTTGTGATGAAAATATCCTTGGATTTGGAGAATCAACTCATGATAATTCAAAGATTATAATAGATACCTCATGGTAGTAACAAAAATAAAACCTCAATAGTGAAAACCTTCAGAAAATATAGAGTTTTTCAAAAACATACCCATTGCACCAATATTTTAACGCTTCCAAATTGGACCCACAATAAAGAACCCATTGAATGTGTTATCTCCTTAATATAAAATTCTCTATTACGATTCTTAATTTTATGAAATTAATTCCCTAGAGATTTGTTGTCATGTTTGAACCCTCAATGTAGTTCACCACTTTTTACATAGAATGTTAATTGAAGCTAAGGTTTACATGACACACTATACATCATTTGGTTGTATTTGAATACCAACCACTGATCTTTATGATAAAAAAAATCAATGGGTACTACAAGTTGCACTCCCTAATGAAAATAATTTGAAATATGTTTTTGTCAAGTTGCACTATGAAGGGAATGTGTGTTGCAATTAGAGAGTGAAACTTGTCTTGGCTACACACATTTAATACCAACTATTCATGAAATATTCTTTGAACCAATAGGAGAGATATTAGTCATTCAATATCATTCACCATATTGCATCATCATAACTTTAAAAGGAAAGTGTTGGTATAAAACTATGCTAGGAAAGACGTGTGTTGTAATTAGAAAAAAAACGTGTATTCATTCAACCTTAAAAACTAAGAATTTAATATCATCCTCAATGACCAACATATTTGTGAGGAGTGGGCTTGATTATAAATTTGCATTGTAAATAATCTTGACATTGCAATGGGATTTTGTCACTTGGTTGAAAGAGACAAGACTTATATCACTTGTAATGCGAGGCAATAGGAAAATCCAATATGTGAGGCCAATGAGGGCACATCATTTAACCAATGATGAAATATTCTCAAAGGGTTTTGTCTAGTTTGAATTGTTTCCCTAGGATTCATGTAAATAGATTGCAAGAGTGAAATATTAAACATAGATGATTGAAGAAAAACCATACTATACTATCCCTCATGTGGTGCAATTGAATCTTGACACATATATGATAAGTAGGGACTGCACAACCCTTTATAATTATCAAAGCCTAAGTCATACAATTTTGTTGACAAGGAAACAATTATATTTGATAATCTTTTTGAAAGGGGATATTAAACAACAAGGTTCAGGATACAAAATCTCAGCGTAAAATAATTCACACTAGCTTGGAAAGTCAACAAAAAATTAAAAGATAGGAGCACAATGTTCTCAAATACAGAATTTATAAGATTTTTAGGCTCTGGGTAAACCCTATGGGTTACAACCGTTAAAACCTCGATAATTTTACATAGTCTAATAATGAATCTTATTTTGGGATGCATATTTTAGTGAAATATGGAAAGGATTTATAAAAATTTGGGATGTAGACCACACATACATAAACATGAACAAAATATAAACCAAACACACTTCATTGTGGGTCATAATCAACCATGATTGTATGAGATGAAACAAAGGAGATAAAAACCTTAACTATTGTGGATGAAAAGTTGAGAAAAATATCAAGAAAATTAATGCTTCAAGAATTGCCCATGCACATGTAATTATTTAATTTCTCTAGTTAAGCTCTCAATGAAATATGAATCCTCTCCATGAAAATTCATAATGGTACATGGTTCCAACTACTAGGGATCAAATTTGTCATGGTTTCATTTATCTTATAGCTTGGCATCCCATATCAAAACCAATTCTCCAATTTTAAATTTTCTAAAGCTAGCTCTTTTATCCAAAAAATATTTGACTTGTTGTTTCTTAACAATGACCAATCAAGCTCTCCTTCAAATTTCATCTAACTAAACCAACTTTTTTTTTTTTATCCATGAAATTATCTATTTACTCAAAATATTCTGATGTAAATTTGTATACAAGAGTCAAATTATTCATTTGCATTGTGGCATACATGTTGTATACTAACTCATATGGTGCTTTCCTACTTGATTTTTTAGGTGTGACATAGTCACCCCACAAGACTAACTTCAATTTTAAATCCCATGATTTGTTCTTCCTGGACATTATCTTGATGATATTCATTAGACTATTATTACTATGCTTAACTTGACCATTTCCTTGGAGGTAATATGGGGATGAATGGGATAAATTAATTCAATAATATAAACAAAGATCAACAAATTTTGTAGATCTAAAACACATTGCATTGTGAATTATAATATTAGCTGGAACTCCAAATCTTGTGATAATTTGCTCCATAAGAAAAAATAATTATAACTTTGCTAGTTTCCTTTCTAATGGGGATGTCATCAATCTATTTAGTGAAATAGGTAGGTACCATGAAGATCCATTTTAATCACCCACTTGACCTTTTAGTGATTTCACCAACGAAACCAATCCATCATTGTTGAAAAGGAGCATCTATTGTTAAGGGCCTTAAAGGAAAATCCCTAGATCATTTTAATTTACTAGAGAATCTTTGACAAGCATCATAGCTCCTAACCATTTTATGACTATTAGTGAATAGTGATGGCCATCGGTATCCTTCTCTGATGATCCTTTGAGAAAAAAAATTGGTTATGAAATGACCTCCACAATCTCTATTACACATTTCTCTTAACACTATTTCTTCTTCCTTTTCATTAAGGAACTTCATGCGAATACCATCCCTATTTCTCTAGAATATTCATTGTGGAAAATATATTTTATTGCATTAAGCTTCATAGTCCTTTGATTGCCTATCTTATCTTTTGGAAAAATAAGATGGTACAAGTAGTATATGATGTATTTGTACCAAGGAGGACTCTCCAAGTTACACCTCTTCTCATAATTCTTTGTATCCACTTGGTTTACTCCTACAATCTCTAAATTTGATTCTCCCATCAATTTTGATAATCCTTGCCCCCTGACCAACTTTGGTATCTGGACATCAATGTTGAATTCTTGAATCTTGTTTATCCATATACATCTTCAACCAATCACCTCTTGTTGAGTAAGGATATCATTAACTACAACATTAGGTACTATAATGTAGAGAAATGTACTCCTTTAAATTTTCACACTTTGTTTGGGTCCCCTCAATTAAATTGGACTTAATTATGCCTTAATAAGCCCTATTTTACATCTAAAAACCTAATAAATTATATTTTATGAAGGGGAAACCCAACAACAATTAATGCTAACACATAATACTTTACCTTGAGCAATGTGTGTTCTAGAAATAGGGACTTGGGATCCATTCTCCCATGGGTGAATGGTTCCTCCCTAGGACTTTGAAACCAAAATTAAAGTATGTTTTTGGCAATATTTTAATGTCCCTGAATTCAAATTTTAATGTTGACTTGTTAATGTTAAATTTTTGGGAAATTAAGGATACATACCTATAAATACAAGGTTATTTCATCAATTCAAATCCTAAGAAATCTATAAATTCAAGTGAGAAAAAATCATAGAAAAGATTATGATCAAGGGCATTCAAGAGTATATTTATTAGTGATTTATTGCAGAAATCAAGATCTCAAGCATCGTGTCAGAGTCTCTTGCAATCATGCATGTTTTTGGAGCTAACATTATGATGTAGGTTTTAAATATTCAAGCCAAAATTCAAGTCACATTTCAAGCATCAAGATCTACATCCATTGAAGCCATTTCATGCTAGATCGAGATCAACATTTTAGTCTTTCAAAGGTTTATTCAAGGGTTTGGTGAGTTGCAACATAACATTGTTAATTCATCATTCCTTTCATGTTTTATTATTTCAATTCAAGGTTTAATTACCAAAATGAGGTTTGACTAGGGTAAACCCCCATTCACTAAAAACATTTTTTTCCCTCTTATGTTTTTGTTTAAGATCTTAGGTTGAAGAAGAATTGAAGATATCTTGAAGAGAAAAATTGGAAAAGTTGTCAAATTTGCAAAAAGTTGTCAACATTGTCATCAATTCATAAAATATCACCTACAAATCTCATTTCCAACTTTCTGACATTGAAAATGAAATCAAATAAAAGCTACGAATTGACATCAAAGGCTCCCAAAAGTTGGTTGAAAAACCTGCACAAAGACTCATTCGCCTATAGGTGAATGGGTCCCATTGAAACTCCCAAATCTGCATTGTTGGTGACAGGTACACTTCACTCTGCCATTTCCAAATCTGCCAGAAATTTGCTATTCATGTCGTATTATGCTTTAAATTGATGTTTCAAGTTTGAATTGGCATGATAAAGTTGATTTATTATTTTTAGTTTTTCTCCCAAAAGTGTTGTTTAGGCTAATACCCCCATCCTCAATCATAAGGAAATTAGTAGATTCCATCATTGAGTTGACTCAACTAAGGGTTGTAAGTGAATTCTTTGTGTGGATCTCATTTCCTAATGAAATAAAGGAAAATAGATGCATCATAACCCCTTTATTATCATTTCAAATTGGTGAACCCCCCTTTTAAACCTATTTTTTGATGTTTTAGGTACATAAGAAAAAAATGTGACACCTACCAATTAAAATCTAAATTTTTTAATTTCGTTGAAAAAATAATAAGCCTATTTCTCCATAGCATCATATTTCAATTCAAATTTCTAAAGGGATTTTCTAAATAAAGAAAATGGCTTCTCAAAACCATCCTTATTTTTTTGCAATAGTACAACAACAATTATATAAAAAGAAGCAAAAGAAAACAATTGAAAAGGCTTTGTAAAATTTGGGTAGGCCAAAATTGAGTCTTTCTTGATTGTTTCTTTAGTATCATAAAAATATTTAGTTGGTTCCTTCACCAATAAAAAGTATTTTCCCCTTTTAGCATATTTGAATTGGATTTGATTTTCTCAACAAAATTAGTCACAAATCTCCTGATGAAGTTTTGTTTGCCTAAAAAATGATTGGATACCTTTGATATTATTTGGAATAGGAAATATTTATATTGAATCCACTCTCTCTATGTCAATATTTATTCCATTCTTTGAGAAAATATGGCTAGACAATTTTCCATCTATGACCCCAAACATGCATTTCTTTGGGTTAAAAAATATACCATATTCCATGCATCTTTTGAAGGATTTTTATTAATTTTCATATAGTGCTCTTCAACCTTTTTGGGAAAAAATTCAAATCATCTTCTAGTAAACCACCATGATTTTGTGTATCAAGTGAAAAAAAAGAAACATTCGTACCTTTCTGAAAAGTGGCCCCAACATTTTTCAAACCAAAATGAGTTTTGACATACATGAAATTTTCTATAGGAGTGGTGAAGGCTATCTTATATTACTCCAATGCCTTCAAAATTACCTTGTTGTATCATGAGAAAGAATCCACCATGAAGAGTAACTCACAACTATTAACCTTATATAACATTTCTTCCATATTTGGTAATGGATAGTTGTCCTTTAGGGAAGACATGTTTAGGTTTCTAAAATCCACACATAATACAATATCCCAATCTTATTTTTGACTTGGACTAAACTAGATACTCAAGTAGAATCTTTGATGGGTTTTATTATCTCACCATCTCTATGTTTAGTTAGTTATTGTTGTATTTTGGGTGCTAATATATGATTAATTGGCTTTTTCTTCTATTAAAAGGGCTTAACATCAAATTTAAAAGGAATTTTATGTTAAAACAAATTAATCTTATATCTATGCCTTTGTATCATCATAAGATCATCCAAAAAATATATTGTATTTCCTCAATAATAAAATAAGCATGGTTCTGATTTTGGCTCATCAATTTTCTTGCAGACATACACCTTCTTCGATGATGAATCTATCCCCAAGTTGATATTTTCCATGTCCTCGTGCATAAGAGATGGCTTGAAAATATCTCTATCCACTCCATAAAATAAAAATTCAAGAGCTACCAATATTTTTAGTCTTCAATAAGATAAATCTTATTTTAAAAAATGGTCTCTTTTCCATCAACATTTTCAACAAAATTTTGAAATCTATCTCTTGGCTGTGGTATTCATCAATATAATTGAGAATTTTGACAAAGTCTTGGTAATCATTGAATTTTTTTTAATGGAATATGTTATTAGGTACAAAAGGTCTAGTAAATATCTCAACCTTTGAAATTACTACCAATTTTAAGTCCTCCAACCTAATTACTATGTTAGGAAAGAAATCAGTCATAACATTTCTTCATCGCTCTATCCAATTAATTGAGAATGCATAAAATAGTTCAATGTTGTCCCAAAAAATCCCTATATTGCTTGAGTCTTTTATTTTTAGAGGCATATTTAGATCTTGTGAGACCACTATTTTAGAATCCCCTAGAAAGCTAAGGTTTTTTAGTCTTATGTTTGATTACCATGTTTAGTCCTAACAATAAATATTTATACGTTACCACATTTTTGTACATTCAAAACCAAGAGTGAAGGAATATTTAAAAGACTTACCAACTAGAGAGATAAGGATGACTTATTTTCCTAATCCTTCTTTAGAGCACACTCCAAAATAAATTTACCAAATACTATTACTATTAGAAATTTCTTGAATTTCTATTCACAAGAAACATGTTTACTTTGAGAAAGTAGGCTTGCCTCTATTTTGAAGTTTTCTCAGTTAGTGTTTATGAAGAAAACCTCCTCGTGTGTCTCACATTTTTGAAGAATATAAGGAGATCTCCTTTTCCTATCCAATCTCACATCTTTTCCATTTATAGGAATGAGAGCATAAGATGAATCCATTTGAATACTTCCACTACTACTAACCATGTTATTGACAACATCACCACATATTGAGGAATATCTACCATAATTAATTTTTTTTAAAGAATTTTTAGGGAAGGATGGCAATTTGAATTTGACATCTTTCATAATGCCTATAAGAAGCACTTCCCTAGAGTCCATAGGAAAACATTTCCCATAGTATTTTATTTCTCTCAAAACCAATTGATTTATAACTTGTAATGTCATGACATTTTTTGATGCCCCAGAGTTAATCATACAATTTCTCACCATTTTATCAATCACTAGAAAGATCACATAAAAGGGATCAACCTGAGATGGGTATTTATTCAATGTGGTACCCATGTATACCTCACATGTTTTAGAAATTAATTATCTTGCTATATTTTTTAGTATACTTTTCTTTCTCCATTGGTTGACTAGTATCATTCAATGAGACATCACTAATAAGAGCCACTTCTCTTTCCTTATATTCATCTATCCCCATCATTTCCAACAAAGGTATTAAGAACTTTATCTATCTAAGGAATTGAGCCATATATATAGGAATACATTTTGGTAATCAATTGGGAAAAAGTATCACCTAATATTACATGCATGAACTTGTATTTTTCTTTAGTTTTACCTCCTTTATAACTATTTTTCTCATCTCTTGAACCTTGCATCTTTGCTTTAGGCCTAAGAAAAGAAATATATCTACATGGTATCTTAGAATTTTCTCTTCTTCCTTTTACATCATTCCTTTGGTAGAATTATAGCCTCTTCACTCTTCTTGTTTCTCCTTAATGATGAGACTCCTTACATTTCCTAAAATGCTATTTCCATGTTTACTCCTCAAGTTACAATTACTCTTAACGTAAGAAATTTTAGTAGCTATTAAAGCTCAGATTTCTTCATCTAAGAGTCTTCTCATCTTGAAAATAGTGGTAGTTGACTTAAGATTATGAACATGATGGGTCTCTTTCTCATCATCAAAAAATACATATTGATGATAATAATTTTTTACATACCTTTTATCATCAACATCTGACTCAAGTCTATATTCATCAGGTGATGAATATTCAATATTGTTAGGACATAACTTTGTTGACAAATTATTAAATTTTTGGCTCTCATAGTCACACTTTGAAATATGATCATGGTCATCACATTCATCACAAGGATCACTATAAGACTCAAGTGATTGTGCAACCACACATTGTAGTGGAGAATGAGGAATTTTACATGCTAAACACTAAGGAGTTTCTTCTATATTATTCACACTCGATATATGAGGGGATTTAGAATTTCTCTATTTGGTGTTACCTTGTGGTAATTCTACATAGGATATCCATTATTCCATGTAGTTTTATATGGCTAATCAGATAACCTCAACATTATTTCTTGTTTTCCATAGCTTTACTTCTCATGGGATAGCCTTTTTTTCATTTAAAGCCACTTTATAGCTCTATTATTTTAATACATTCATTATCTTATCCAATTTATGATGCATGTGATTTTTTACTATTTCCTTTATCATAGATTAAAATTTTCACATTGTTCATCTTGTGCGCTTTTTTGGAGGCTCTTTGATTTCTTTCAATATGGGTAGCTAGTCTATAGGAATCCATTAATTTCTAAGGATCTTCATGTCTCAATAAATAACCAATTTTTGCATCATAAGAATTACAACACAATACCAAACACATAGATTCATTCTATCATAAACACAAAAGAATCCATGTCATTAGCTTAGAAAATTAGTTGTTAAAATATGAGATGGATTCATTAGATCATTTAGAAATCTTTGTGAATTAATTTAGAATGAATCTAGGACTTGTCTTGTCTCCATATATCTCTCTGAAAATTGTTTGAAATTCAACAAAAGAATAGATGCTTGGACCAGGTAAACTCTTGTACCACTCCCTAGCTTCATTGACCAAAGATTATACAAATAATTTCTTGAGGACCTCACTGTCAATTTTAAAATCATTGGTCATATTTTCAAATATCTCAACTTATATTCACTAGAAATAAAATTACTTCCGAAAAATTTCTCTAATTGATTTATTACTTTAGCTAGAACATGGTTCAAATATCTAGGTATCCTAGTGAAATCCAACTATTTATATCTCTCTAAATTTAAAGGTGGTCTAGTTGAACATGACCACTTCCTTTTCCTCCTTGATTATTTACTTCTCCTACACCAAGAGTAGTTCCTCTTGTATTATTTCATGCCCCAATATTGTGGAGAGAATTTATCACATTATTTGTTGTTATGATATTTGGGACAAATCCCCCAAGATTATTTCCCATTCCCACTTTTTGAGTAGAGCCTCTTGCATTTATATAACTACTAGAGGGTAAACATCATTTATCAAAGCATTAATTCTTCTTCTCATATAATATTTGGCCCTCTTAGCCTCAATTCCAATCATCTCATCCATAATGTCATCCACTTTTTTAAGATCATGATCTCTCAAAGTATTATTTACCATTAGTAAATCATCATCTTTTTCTTTCCCATCTCTCTACTCATGAAGAGAAATAGGGATATCTATATCCCTATACCAATAGTTACATCCTTTATGATTAGAAGGAGATAGCACATGCTCGTAAAGTAATGCATTCCTTTTAATGTTAATATTAGAAGGGGTAACTTTAGATAGGAAATATTCACTCATTTTAGCTTCTATTCATTATTTTCTCTTTCGTTTTCAAGGTTATCTACATGATCTCAAAATACTTTGCTCCATACCATATATTATTATCCTTTTCTTTACTATCAGATCTATTATTAATGTGACCAATTGATCTATCCTTAGTAGAAGAATATTAATCATTTCTTACATTGCTAGTATCTAAATGAGATGACTCACCTGTATCTTTTCTTTCCATGTTGATTGTGATTCTTTCCTCATTCCTACCACTAGCTTTAGAATTATATAATTTTGGAGTAATGATCATCTTTCATCCATCACAAATTTATTGAAATACATTTTGGTTCAATTATAAAAAAATCATCTCCTTAGAAGGGAAATAGATAGAAGGCTTTGTATAAATTTTGAGATTTGAAAATAACTAGGATCCCTTATTCTTAACATAATCTGAAAAATGGAAATGATGGTAAATATAAAAAGAAATAGGACCGGTGATACAAATTATATCTTAAATGAGATGTAAAATTATGACTGTAACCCATTGACACAATCAGGTCCTCAATAGAGTCACCAATCTATTAGTGCTCCAACCTATACTCAACCATTTTAAAGAATTGTTTTAAGATATTATGTTTAAAAATACCTAAGGACTGGCCAACTAATGAGAGAGATTCTTAGTTCTACTTCTCTTGCACTTTAGGATTTTCAAGATTAAGCTAGGTACCCCTTTACAACACTAGCTAAAAATCAGAATAATTATTAGATTACAATGTTAAAAGATATAATTTTTCATATATTGTTATCAAGATTTGCAACATCATTAAAATTAAGTGAATTATTCCCTTTGATTCTTGCTGCTTGTGTATCAAGAAAAAAATTTAAAATTAAGTTACATGCTACTAAGATTTGTTATTTAAAATGTGTTTGGGGTTAGGATACACAAAGTTGGACCAATGTCTACTCTAGGGATCACAAAGTCATAATGAAATACATCACTTAGTTATAATACCAAATTTTCTTGGTGATTGTGAGGCCTTGATTGAATATTATTTCCTTGTAAAAAATTTACATGGTAACGAACCATATAGACATTATCCCATTTAATAATTCATTTGTAAAGTAAACATTCCCATTATTTCCTATGAAAGAAATATATCATTCCTTGAATAAATTCTAACATAGAAAAATAATTCAAAACAACAAATGTGCAAGAAGAAAATAGTAATCCTTGATTATTCATTTCAAATAAAGGTTACATTACATGAATGGATATGATAATACTCTATAGAATGTATTCATATATTCTCAACCAAAATTAACATATTACAATAGAAGACTGTATAAATTTTACAATAGTGCTTCCTATTATAAACTCAATACAAATCCAATATCCCACATTTTTCCAACCTCATTTATAATTTAGATGCATCCCTTATATAGAATAAATATTTATTGAATCTCATGGATGGGTAACACATGTCACTTTTATAATCAGTTTGATGAACTCTTGTGTAATGAAACAAGTGTAACAAATCATGAACTATTTTAGAGTCATTCACAACCAATTGTTGCTAGGGTGATGAATTACTTAGAGCTAGATAACTCTTGGACCACCCAATTTGACGCATTGATCATTGATTGTAGTTGTGGTAGTAGAGAGTGAATGTGTATAAATATATTTCTTGATTGCTCAATCCTTGTTGAAAAATGTTGGAGACTGGGATCTAGAAGGTGTCTCCATCCCAAGCATCCTATATGTAGAGGTGGGCATGAATGAGGCTAAATTTTTTAGACCTAATTCTAAGAGTATGGTAATCAAACCATACATTGTTGTAGATGCCTCTACTATGATTATTTCAAATCAAGTAACGAACACAAGAAGATAAAAATGGCATAAAAGAGGTAGAACCATATTCCTTCACAACCTAGCCATCAATAAAGAGTAATATGACTTTAATAACTTGGGGTGGCCCATCGAGAGTCAACACATCACCTACATCTACCATACTAAATAGGAGAGGGATGGATTAGAATATCATTTATAGTATGAAGCTTATGGAATTCAAAGGCCCTCATACAAGAAAACATGGAGGTGCACAATTCCTAATTTCTAGATGAATTCATTGTGCTCCATGAGAAGCCTATATCTTAATATAGACTTGATCTCAAGAGATAGGTGAGCTAGAACCTCCTCATTCATATTCTACCCATCATTAGAAGAGTTATACCACTTTTCACTCAGTTTTCATAGTTCTAAATACGAGAACATAAAATACCCCTAGTAAAACCAAGTCACCATTGTAATTAACTTCTAAGAATGTTGACAAAAAAATAACCTCATTGAATATACCTTTATCTAAGAATGGAACTCACAATCTGATGGTCTCCTTTTGTAACATCATAAATTGTCACCCTTGAAAATTTCACACTATATTTTTCTCCCCTTAATTTATTAGACATGATTAAGCACCTAATTTCCTAAATTATGCATTATGAGGCCTATTTTTATCATCTTTCAAGAAATTGCAAGAATTGAACAAATACACTTATTTACTATTTTTCCCCTGACACCTTATTTCCTAGAAAATAAGGCCATGACTGGGACTCCCTTGAGCGTCTAAGCCCCCCTATTTTTTTGGGATCCAAATTTGAATATGTTGGTGTGAAAATTATAACATTGTAAATTCAATTTTTAAATATTGGCTATCGAGATCTAATTTGTGAGAAATTGAATAAATGCCTATAAATACCTAGTTATTACATCATTTGAAATATATCTACCAACAAGTGAAATGATTGAGCAAAGATTATTGTCAAGATAAAGCCAAGAGAATTCAAGAGAAATATTTCAGTGATTTATTCTATAAATTCAAGATCCTAACATCATGTCAAATCCTATGTGAGTTTATGTATGTTTAAGTTATCATTGTTTGTGAAGGCTAACCCTTGTTGTATGTCTCCAAGAAATTCAAACAATCAAGCAAGCAAAATCCAAGACCTTGAATTGATGCACATGACTTTAGTCCTTCAAGGAAGCCATTAAAGGGTAGTGAGTTGCAACACTTTGTTGATTCATCATTCCTTCCTATCATTTATCCATTTATCATTGACATTGCCATTGTGGAAGTGAAAAAACTAACACAGGATTTGACTAAGGCAAGCCCCTGAATGGTACAACCTTTCCTCCCTCTTTGAATGTGCAGTTTTTTGGTTTGGAGAGGATTGAAATAATCTTTTTATTGTTGCATTGAAAAACCTACACCTTTTCAACTCACGAAAAATCACCTACAGAATTATCTGATAGTGATCCAACAAGTCTGCTAGTGAAAATAGGGATCTCAGATCTGCCATCAAAGGACTATAAAAATAGAACAAAAAAGGCATACAAGGAACCATATGCCTTTGGGAAACTCTATCCTCATATTCAGACCAACACTAAACTTCCAGGATAGGTACACAACACTCTGCCCTTCCTAGGCCTATCTACAAATCTTTATTATAGTTTATCAATTGTCAAAATCTTACAATTTTCATATTAGGGCACATAGTCTAATTAGGTTAATCAATGAAAATCAATCCCAATCCATTTTCAAGGCTAAAAAAAGGATGTAGATCTAGGTTTGATTGGATCACCTTTATGGTTGAAAGTCAATCTAATCGCCTTGTTGATCTCCATCTTAATGAAGCAATAGAAAAAGACTCACATCAACCACACAAAATCTGAATCCTTGGTTTTAGACATAAGACCTAGGGTTCTTATTTTATTTGTTTCATTTTGGTGAACCCGACTTGTTAACATTATATACCTTCTAAAATTCACCCTAGATCTAAGTTTTGTATTGCATTATTTACATTGTTCATTTAGGGTTTCATTTTTGCATCATAAAAGAAAAAATTTCTAAAAATTGCATATCATATTGCATCATAGGTTGCAATAGGATTAAATTTAGTCCTTTAGGTCAGATCTACATTCAAAATTACATTCACAATTGTTCTTTATTGTTCAAACATTGTTACACATTTTCATTTGAGTTACATTGTCTTAAATTGAGAAATTTTTTTGGAAAAATATTCATTGTCAACATTGTTTGTAGATAGAAATAAAATCCTTAAATAAGAACATAAACATTCAATCTTTCAATTTTTAGAAGCCCTATCAAGGACATAAACGCCCTTGGGTGCCTTTGTTCTTCTACTAGTGGCTCAATTTTTTTTTGCATAGATCTTTGTCTTTGTATTTTAAATTTGTTTCTTCTTGCAAATGTTTGATTTAAAATTCTGAAAATATTTTATTGCATATGGAAGAAAGGTGTCATTTTGCTTAATTTTTTAGAAATTTGAAAAAAAATTGTTACATTTTAGTGTTGGAAATTATTAGATCTGTAGGACAACTATTTACGTCATGTTCTATTGTCAGATCTTGTTAATCATTTCAAATATTTTTTGTTACAAACATGTTACAATGAGTTTATTTCCCCTATTTTGTTATTTTTTTATCAATACCTCTCCCACTATCTATCCTATATGAGAGGTTAGCTTGGTGAAAGAGAATACAATCTTTGAAAATCATGACAATCATGTTTATTCTTCACCTGATACCTCACCTACTTTTGAAGAAGGTATCTTGGTGTTAGAAGATCCAATCATTTAGAGTCACGAGAGTCTTGTTTGTTTCTCTCCCCTTACCTCTCCTACTTGGAAAGATATTGCTGGACAACATAGTGAGATCATTGATACATTTATGAATTACAAAGATGAAGATGTTAAGGTGACATTATATTCCCCCTCAATAGATGATCATCAACAAGAAGTTAAGTCTATTCAGGTTATGAATGCCCAATTGTCTATTAGATCTCCTCTAATTATTGGACCTCCTAAGTCTCCTTTAATCATTGGACCTCCTAAATAACCTATCATTATAGGACTAAATCTCATGGCCATACCTTAAATTTTGCAAAATGACTCACTAGTAATCATGTATTGAAGCAACCAAGTTATTATACTGTTGCTCACACATATAACACTAGAAATAATAAGAAAGAAAAATAAACTCCAAATTCATCCCATTACCTCTGTCACATATAGATTTCGTTTGATTAATTAAATGCAATTAGTAATCATGATGTCATCATTTAAATTGAAGTTAAATGATTGTTTTAATGAAAGTTAAATTGAAATTGAAATTGAAATGCAATTACCATGATTTGAAATGAATTTATATTTAGTTTGAGGTTTGTCATTGCTAATGTAAACTCGAGTGCAAGTGAACACAGGAACATGTGAACGTGATTGAAGGTGAGAACAATGATCAAGTAGAGTCGTTTTAGTCGTTAAACGTTTATAAATAAGATGGAATCTCACACACACTTAGATAATATTTTAGTTCATTTTGTGTTTATCGTTTTTGCAAGTTTTAAATCTAGTTTTGATTTAATTTCTCAAAAAATTCTGAAAAAATGCATGTTGATTTAAAATGACGATTTGGTTAAATTTGAGGAAATTGATTTAAATTAAATGATTGGCTTTCTTGTTTATATATTTTATTATTGTTTGAAAATAAGATGCATGTATTTCAAAATTTAAAAGGAATTGACTTTTTATTTCATAATTTAATGAAATTTAAATGAATAAAGTGTATTATAAATTTAAATTTTTTTTAATTGAAAATATGAAAGAAGAAAAGATTTAAAAATAGAAATTGAACAAAAATCTTAAAATAGAGTTATTGAAAAAAAATTCACGTGCAAATTGAACTTGGCATTCAAATGAAACTTCAGTTAACAAACTGAAGAAATATCTTCAATCAAGAGGACAAGCAATAAAAATAAATCTGAAACTTAGAGTTAGAGAATTGATCTGTAGATCAATCTAAAATAGGGGATCTCAATTCTTGTTAAAATCAATGCATGAGAAAGAGAGAAGCATCAGTCAGGGAGAATTTCAAAATTGGAGAGAGACAAAAAAAATCATTTTTAGTGTTCCTGAGCAAAAAAACAAAATAGGACAGAGTGTTATTGAGGGAGAATTTATGTTTTGTGTGGCTATTTATTTGGATCTCACTCCACACACACAGGAGGAGAGAGTTATTCTATTGAAAACAGTGGTAAATATTGACCACTTTACATAGCTACAAGGACCAACCCACACATAGAGAAAGGTAGCGCGCAGACTGGTAAGAAGTGCGACCAGAGTCCACCCCTCACACTCCTCGTAGCCAGGGAGGGGACTCTATCATTCCACGCAGAAGGGGAAGGATTCTCCAAACCATGCGGCCCAGGGACTGGCTCCCCATTCCTCTCCATGCACACAGAATTAGGAATAGGCGTAGCCATCATAGGGAACTCAAGTAAAGCAGAAATTAAATCTGTTTTTCCTTTATTCACATGAAATAGAGGGAGGAATTAGTATGTGGTAGGGTGGAAAGGAAAGGAGAGGAGAGTATCCAGTAGGATATAAGAGATAAAAAATCAGTTTAGAGAAGTGTGGGTAGAAAAGAGGAAGATAGAAGAAGAGACAAGAAAATAATTAAATTCCAGGGAATGCTAATTCTAAATCACCAAAGCAGTAAAAGACAGAGGAAGCACACATCAATCAACTTCCAGAATTTAACCAGGTAGAAGAAAAACCGATTTACAATTTTATATAAGTGTTAAAATTTCTTCTCCAATTCATATATTTAGTTAAAATTTAAAAGAGAATCTTGTTTATTTCATTTAGAAAAGAATGATCTACAAATTTGTTTGTAAATCTATTAAAAATGCCACCGTTCCTTTACATTTTGTAGAAACTTTCAAATGAATCAAACTGTAATTTTTCCATAATAGTATTGAATTTAGAAACAAAAGATTTTTAGGAAAATTTTGATGGAAATCATGAAATAAAAGAGTTGATTTCTTTAGGAAGAAATTCAAAACAAAAAACATCTTGAAAATTTAGATTGAAAAAGGATCTTAAACAAAAAACTTATTTACTCATGTTTGACAAAAAACTTTAGTTGAAATTGGTTGAAAAGATTTTAGACTGAAAATAATTTGATAGTATAATTTCTAAATTTTAAACATTATTTCGAAACAGAGGTTTTTAAACAATAAACTTTAGCCATTAAAACTCAAAACAGTCAAAGCAGAAATAAAAATGAGTTATTTTAAATCTGTTTGAAAAATTATTTATTTATTTTCTGAAAGTGTGTAAAACAAAAAATAAACCATTTAAATTAAAATACCATTTACTTAGAAACAACAAAAACGAACTTGAATAGTATTAAATAGATGAGTACAATAATGAACGAATATGTGCTCTTTTATAACTCTTTTTATATGTATTAAATCTACATACTAGAGATACACCTTCATTATTCTTGATTATTAAATTTACTCAATTTAAATATTAATTTTATGTCTTTTATGGATTTAAACAATGAAAAATAAACAACTTTTTTTAACTGTTTTCGCTTCAAACAAGTTTTTAGTTTTGTTGTTTTGAAAGATTGTATTTGACTGATTAGACCATGCATACTTGATAAATGAATGTGCATGTTACGTTTTTGGGAAAGTTACCTTCCAGGACAGGTGTCGAATATGGGTTAATAGAGAGTGTAGTTTTTCTTTTCCAAAACTGCTTTATTTGTCGTGCATGACATTTTACTTGGCCAAGTAACTTAAGGACCATTGAAATAGATGGAATTATTGAACTCTCTAGCATATCCTAGTATCAAACTTGCTTATTTCTTAAATGATTTAAAAAAATGAAAATGCTTGTGGTTTTACTAGTTATACTAGGTACGCAGTAGATTCCATCTTGCTTGTAGACTATTTTTTGCTAAGCGATTTGTGCAGGGTCAGGTATTCTTTGAATGAATTAAGAATTTTGGGGAAGCGTAAGCTTCGAGGTTGGGTGGAAAAAGCGCTCGATTCTTTTTCTCTTCTTCTTTAGGAAGATTTTCCATTGAATGGAAGATCAAGGGATGGAAACTTCTTTTATGCTTTATGTATTCTTTATTTTGTATTGAAGAGATTAAGGCAATTGAATGCCTAAGTATCGATTTGTAACTTATATTACAACATCTGATGTATGATTATCATTAAAGTTAATTTTGACACATGTATCTATTTAAAATGGAATTATTTATTGAATTCTATCTTATCGACCTTTTTTCATTGTTTTGGAATCAACTAGTTTTCTTTGATGTCTAAATGAATGAGTTGTCAACTTTATTTTGAATATAAATGATTTTATTTTAAGTATTTTTCGATGTTAGTTTTAAAGAGTTTCCTCTCTTTACATTTGGTATCAAAGCGCTAGGTTTGAACACTAGGGTCCTTTGTCCATTATGCTAAACAAACATTCCTTGATGTAGGAATTGTGATGCATAATGGGTACAAGAGGTAAAGGAGCTGCTGCAAGTAATGAGAATGAAAGGTTGGATCAGATTCTCAGTCTCTTGAATCAGCAAGGTTCCAGAATGGATAACCTGGAACATGAAGTTTGAGGTGTCAGAGAAGGACAAAACCCTTGAGTTGAAATTCCCTAAAATGAGGAGCAACCTAATAATGAGAATCCAAGGGTTGAAGTACCAAATCCTCAAGCAAGGATTGAAGGGGAGTTGGCTAAATATTTGAAAAGGGTAGCACCGCCCAAGATTGATGGTAAGACAATAGGTGATGGAGCTGAAGCCTAGGTTATTGATATGGAAAAGTACGTCGAACTTAGGAATATGTCCAATGAGACCAAGGCAGTTTGGGCTACATATCAGCTTACTGGAGAAGCTACTACTTGGTGGGATAATGAGAAGACTGAGAAGAAGTTACTACCAGGTGGAACTACATGGGAAGTGTTCTTGCAACTTTTCAGGAAGAGGTGGGTTCCACAGCTATTCTTTGACAGGAAGATTACAGAGTTCCAGAATCTGACACAGGGTGGTTTGGTAGTTACCCAGTACTAGGAGAGGTTCACTAATCTCCTGAAGTGCGTACTGCAGTATCAAATGAATGAAAAGTTCTATATTCAAAAATTCATCCTAGTGTTGAGGCCACATATTGGAGCTGATGTGGATATTCATAATCCATTGATGATGGATGAGGTCTTTGAGAAGGCCAAAAAATAAGAACAAAAGCTACAACAGGTGGAAAATTACAAGAAACATGTGAATGCTAAATCTGGTTTTAGAAACAAGAAGTTCCAAAACAATAACAACAATAACCAGAGGGGTAAAAACAATAATCAGTAGATCAAGAATCTAAAAAGGGGAAAAAAAACTCAGGATAAAGGAGAAGGTAGCTTTGGTGGAAACAAGAAGGTGAACAATAATAACACCAACTTCTCAAATATAAAGAACAAGACAGGTGGTCATCCAGGGCCATGAGGTGGATGCTATAATTGTGGAGGAGATCACTATGCCTCCAATTGCACTCAATGTATAGTAGGTCAATAGGGTGGTAATGATCGGCGAGCACCGCAACATCAAATCCATGCAGCGGTTGACAACCATCAAGAAGACTTTCAGGCTACACCTATCCAGATGTCGGGTAAGATTTTTGGACAATTTGTTTCTATTTTGATAGATACAAGAGCTACTGAGTGTTTTATTGATCCTAAAGTAGTTGCTAAATTACCTATTAGACCTGGTTTTATGTCACATTCATGGATGGTTCAGTATGGAAATCGAGCAGAGAATAGGGTAGATTCATGTTTATCATGCAACGATTTAGAGCTACCTAACTTCCAAACCCAAGTTAACCTTTATGTAGCACCGTTGGGTTCTTATGATGTGATCTTAGGGATCAATTGGCTAACTGAGCATAAAGCCATAGTGAGCTGTGAGGATAAGGTTGTGAGTTGTTTGGATGATTTTGGACATCCAATTGAGATTTTAGGATCTCGAGAGCCTCTAGAGTTGAGACATATCTCAGCTATGCAGCTAAAGAAACACATCGGAAAGGATGTTCCTTAATTGCTATATTGGTGAGTGACATGGATAATTCCCAACATAGTCTAGAGGGCTATCCAGTTCTCAGAGAGTTCTTGGATATCTTTCCCGAAGAACTTACTCAATTACCACTGAAGAGAGAATTTGATTTCTCGATTGAAATGATACCTGGAATGGAGCCTCAATCCAAAGAACCTTACATAGTGACCACTACTAAGTTGTATGAACTGAAGGTTCAATTGCAGGAATTGTTGAAATAGGGAGTTATTAGACCGAGTGTATCTCCATGGGGTGCACTTGTAATCTTCGTTAAGAAGAAAGATTAAACCTTGTGACTATGTATTGATTACAAGATGTTGAACAAGGTTACCATCAAGAAAAGGTATCCTTTACCCAGGATAGATGAGCTATTTGATCAGATGAAGGGGGCCACAATGTTTTCTAAGATTGATTTTAGATCAGGTTACCACCAGTTGAGGATTAAGGATGAGGATATTCTAAAAACAACTTTCAAAACTCGGTATGGACACTACGAGTTCACCGTGGTACCTGTTGGCCTAACAAATGCTCCATCGGCATTCATGAACCTTATGAACAATATCTTTAGAGACTGTTTAGATGATTTCATGCTTATATTCATTGATGACATTATGATTTACTCTAAAACATAAGAGGAACATGAGAAGGACTTGAGAATAGTCTTGCAACGACTAAGAGATCGAAAGATTTTTGGTAAGTTTTTGAAGCGTACTTTCTTTCAAAAGAAGTTTCACTATTTGGGGCATGTCATATCTACTGAGGGAATCTCAGTTGATCTTGCAAAGATAGAGGCAATTGTAGATTGGCCAACATCGTGAAGTTTTACTGAAGTTCTTTGTTTGATGGGACTTGTAGAATACTATAGGAAATATGTGGAAGGGTTTTCTAGGATTGCAACACCTATTAATTCTCTTTAGAAGAAGGGAAAGAAATATGAGTGGACTGAGAAGTGTGAGGAAAAATTTCAAATTTTTAATAGAAGTTGACATCGACACCAGTGTTGACAATACCAGATCCTAATAGTCACTTCATAGTGATTACTGATGCATCAAGTGAAGGTGTAGGAGCTGTGCTAATGCAGGAAGGGAAAGTGGTTGCATATGAGTCAAGGAAACTAAAATAGTATGAGTTGAATTATGAGCCACATGATCTTGAGCTTACAACAATTTTTCATGCATTGTAGATGTGGAGACATTATCTCCTAGGGAAACCATTTGAGCTTAAGACAAATCATTTAGGACTGAAGTACATCTTCACATAGCCAAACCTCAATGTGAGACAGAGGAGGTGGCTTGAGTTCCTGAGTGAGTATGATTTTGGTATTGAGTATATCAAGGGTAAGGAAAATAGGGTTGCAGATGCTCTTAGCAGGAGAAGACATCTCTTTGCTATGTTGAGCACAAGGTCAAATTTGAGGCAACAAGTGTTGCAGTATCTTCCATTAGATGAGCATTACGATAGGGTTAGGTAAACCTTAGAGGAAAATCCTTCAGATCATAGATTTGATGGATATGTGATGGAGTATGATGGTATTGTCCAATATCAGGGAAGGATGTATATCCCTGAGGGTGGAGATTTGAGGAAGTTCATCATGCAACTTATTCAGGGCATCCAGGAGTTATGAAGATGGTAGCTGAGTTGAAGGCTTTGTATTGTTGGCCTAAGATGAAGAAAGATGTCATGGAGTATGTGGCTAGATGTTTGGAATGCCAGTGAGTCAAGACTGAGCATGTGCATCCAATGGGACTTCTGTATCCCCATGATATACCTGAGTATAAGTGGCAAGTAATTAGTATGGATTTCATCCAAGGATTACCTTTGAGCAGGAATAGGCATGATACCATCTTAGTAGTTGTTGATAAGTTGATGAAGGTTTCACATTTTATACTTGGAAATATGAAGGATGGATCATTGACTCTTGTGATTAAATTTGTGCAAGAGATATTCAAATTGCATGGTGTACCAGAGACCATTATTTCTGATAGAGATACCAGGATGACATCTAGGTTCTGGACTACACTGAATGCAGCTTTGGGAACTAAATTGAATTTTAGTTTTGCATATCACCCACAAAATGATGGCCAAACTGAAAGGGTCAATCAGGCTGTTGAGGAATTACTGAGGATGTATTGCATGGATCAACGGTACAAGTGGGAGGAATATTTTCCATTGGTTGAGTTTTCCTACAACAACTCATTTCATGCATCTTTGGGTATGGCACCTTTTGAGGCACTTTATGGACGGAAATTCCGTACACCCATCAGTTGGGACAGGATGGAAGACAAGATCATCATTGGTCTAGATATGCTCAAGGAAATGGATGAGTAAATGAAGTTGATCAAGGGTAGGTTGAAGGAACTGGCTGATAGACAAAAGAGCTATGCTAATAGGAAGAGGACTTTCAGACAGTTTGTTGTAGGAGATAAAGTCTTCTTGAGGGTTAAGCCTCATAAGAGCTCAATCTCATTTGGGAAATCATCAAAGTTGGCACCGAGATTTGTGGAACCCTTTGATGTACTGGAAATTATTAATCCAGTTGTATATAGAGTAGCGTTACCACCTGCTCTAGCTCGACTCCATAATGTTTTCCATGTTTCTTTGTTGAAACCATATCATCATGATGCATCTCATATTCTTGATTGGTGTTCATTACAGGTACAAGATCCAGGGGTGGTGCTAGTGGAGCCCATTCAAATCCTAGACAGCCGTAGTATTAAGCTATGTAATAGAGATAGTACTTAGTACAAGGTCTAGTGGGACCAACATACTGAGGATAGTGCTACTTGGGAGGATTCTGAGATGATTGACCGTCATTTTCCTCATTTCCATTCATAGATTAACATTTGTTTTATGCAGAGATACTTGATACTCTAGTTTTTTATTCACAGTTTGTGAACTTTGATAGCGTGACTGCTACTATTATTGTTTATTCTTATGTTTGAGAACTATGTTGTTAGTTACTATTTCATTATGATTGAGATACTATGCTTTACCTATTGAGATATTATGTTTTTACTGATTGAGATAGTATGTTTTATTCATGGAGATGTTATGCTTATTGATTGGTTAATAAGACATCGAGATGATGTCTCTTCGAAGAGGGGAAGGATGTCACATATAGATTTCATTTGATTAATTAAATGCAATTAGTAATCATGATGTCGTGATTTAAATTGAATTTAAATGATTGTTTTAATGAAAGTTAAATTGAAATTGAAATTGAAATTGAAATGCAATTACAATGATTTGAAATGCATTTATATTTAATTTGGGGTTTGTCATTGCTAATTTAAACTCGAGTGCAAGTGAACATAGAGACAGGTGAACGTGATTAAAGGTGAGAACAACGATCAGGTAGAGTTGTTTTAGCCATTAGATGTTTCTAAGTAAGTAGAAATCTCACACACTCACTTAGATAATATTTTAATGCATTTTTTGTTTATCGTTTTTGCAAGTTTTAAATCTAGTTTTGATTTAATTTCTCAAAAAATTGTGAAAAATGCATGTTGATTTAAAATGACGATTTGGTTAAATTTGAGGAAATTGATTTAAATTAAATGATTGTATTTCTTGTTTATATATTTTATTATTGTTTGAAAATAAGATGCATGTATTTCAAAATTTAAAAGGAATTGGCTTTTTATTTTGGAATTGAATGAAATTTAAATGAATAAAGTGTATTATAAATTTAAATCTTTTTAATTGAAAATATGAAAGAAGAAAAGATTTAAAAATAGAAATTGAACAAAAATCTTAAAATAGAGTTATTAAAAAACAAATTCACGTGCAAAATGAACTTGGCATTCAAATGAAACTTCAGTTAACAAATTGAAGAAATATCTTCAATCAAGAGGAGAAGCAATCAAAAAAAAATCTGAAACTTAGAGTTAAAGAATTGATATGGACATCAATCTAAAATAGGGGATCTCAATTCTTGTTAAAATCAACACATGAGAAAGAGAGAAGCATCAGTCAGGGAGAATTTTGAAATTGGAGAGAGATAGAAAAATTCGTTTTTAGTGTTCCTAAGCAAAAAAATAAATAGGATAGATTGTTATTGAGGGAGAATTTATGTTTTGTGTGGCTATTTATTTGGATCTCACTCCACACGTGCAAGAGGAGAGAGTTATTATTTTGAAAACAGTGGTAAATATTGACCACTTTACATAGCTATAGGGACCAACCCACACATAGAGAAAGGCAGGGCACAAACTAGTAAGAAGTGCGGCTAGAGTCCACCCTTCACACTCCTCAAAGCTAGGGAGGGGACTCTATCATTCCATGCAGCAAGGAGAAGGATTCTCCCAACCATGCAGCCCAGGGACTGGCTCCCCATTCCTCTCCACGCACACAGAATTAGGAATAGGCGTGGCCATCACAGGGAACTCAAGAAAAGAAGAAATTAAATCTGTTTTTCCTTTATTCACATGAAATAGAGGGAGGAAGTAGTATGTGGTAGGGTGGAAAGGAAAGGAGAGGAGAGTGTCCAGCAAGATATAAGAGATAAAAAATCAGGAGAGAGAAGTGTGGGTAGAAAAAGAGGAAGATAGAAGAAGAGACAGGAAAAGAATTAAATTCTAGGGAATGCTAATTCAAAATCACCCAAGCAGTAAAAGACAGAGGAAGCACACAACAATCAACTTCCAGAATTTAACCAGGTAGAATGAAAACCGATTTACAATTTTATATAAGTGTTAAAATTTCTTCTCCAGTTCATATATTTAGTTAAAATTTAAAAGAGAATCTCTATTTATTTCATTTAGAAAAGAATGATCTACAGATTTGTTTGTAAATCTATTAAAAATGTCCCCGTTCCTTTACATTTTGTAGAAAATTTCAAATGAATCAAACATGAATTTTTCCAAAATAGTATTGAATTTAGAAACAAAAGATTTTTAGGAAAATTTTGATGGAAATCATGAAATAAAAGAGTTGATTTCTTTAGGAAGAAATTCAAAATAGAAAACATCTTGAAAATTTAGATTGAAAAAGGATCTTAAACATAAAACTTATTTACTTGTGTTTGACAAAAAAATTTAGTTGAAATTGGATTGAAAATAATTTGATAGTATAATTTCTAAATTTTAAACATTATTTCGAAACAGAGGTTTTTAAACAGTAAATTTTAGCCATTAAAACTCAAAACAGTCAAAATAGTAATAAAAATGAGTTATTTTAAATCTGTTTGAAAAATTATTTATTTATTTTCTAAAAGTATGTAAAACAGAAAATAAACCATTTAAATTAAAATGCGATTTACTTAGAAACAACAAAAACGAACTTGAACAATATTAAATAGATGAGTACAATAACGAATGAGCATGTGCTCTTTTATAACTGTTTTTATATGTATTTAATTTGCATACTGAAGATACACCTTCATTATTCTTGATTATTAAATTTACTCAATTTAAATATTAATTTTATGTCTTTTATGGATTTAAATAGAAAAATAAACAACTTTTTTTAACTGTTTTCGCTTCAAACAAGTTTTTAGTTTTGTTGTTTTGAAAGATTGTATTTGACTGATTAGACCATGCATACTTGATAAATGAATGTGCATGTTACGTTTTTGGGAAAGTTACCTTCCAGGACAGGTGTCAAATATGGGTTAATAGAGAGTGTAGTTTTTCTTTTCCAAAACTGCTTTATTTGTCGTGCATGAGATTTTACTTGGCCAAGTAACTTAAGGACCATTGAAAAAGATGGAATTATTGAAATCTCTACCATATCCTAGTATCGAACTTTCTTATTTCTTAAATGATTTTGAAAAATGAAAATGCTTGTGGTTTTACTAGTTATACTAGGCACGCACTAGATTCCATCTTGCTTGTAGACTGCTTTTTGCTAAGCAATTCGTGCAAGGTCGGGTATTCTTTGAATGAATTAAGAATTCTAGGGAAGCATAAGCTTTGAGGTTGGGCGGAAAAAGAGCTTGATCCTTCTTCTCGTCTTCTTTATGAAGATTTTATATTGAATGGAAGATCAACAGATGGAATCTTCTTTTATGCTTTATGTATTCTTTATTATGTATTGAAGAGCTTAAGGCGACTGAATACCTAAGTCTCGATTTGTAACTTATATTACAACATCTTATGTATGATTATCATTGAAGGTTATTTGGACATATGTATCTATTTAAACTGGAATTATTTATTGAATTTTATCTTATCGACTTTTTGTCATTATTTTGGAATCTACTGGTTTTCTTTGATGTCTAAATGAATGAGTTGTCAACTTTATTTTGAATATAAATGATTTTATTTAAAGTATTTGTTGATGTTTGTTTTAAAGAGTTTACTCTCTTTACATTTGGTATCAGAGCCCTAGGTTTGAACACTAGGGTCCTTTGTCCATTACGCTAAAAAAACATTCCTTGATGTAGGAATTGTGATACATAATGGGTACAAGAGGTAAAGGAGCTACTGCAAGTAATGAGAATGACAGGTTGGATCAAATTCTCAGTCTCTTGAATCAACAGGGTTCCAGAATGGATAACCTAGAACATGAAGTTAGAGCTGTAAGAGAAGGACAAAACCCTTGAGTTGAAATTCCTAAAAATGAGGAGCAATCTAATAATGAGAATCCAAGGGTTGAAGTACCAAATCCTCTATCGAGGATTGAAGGGGAGTTGGCTAAATATTTGAAAAGGGTAGAAACGCCCAAGTTTGATGGTAAGACAATAGGTGATGGAGCTGAAGCTTGGGTTATTGAGATGGAAAAGTACTTTGAACTCAGGAATATGTCCAATGAGACCAAGGCAGTTTGGGATGCATATTATCTTACTGGAGAAGTTGCTACTTGGTTGGATAACAAGAAGAGTGAAAAGAAGTTACTACTAGGTGGAACTACATGGGAAGTGTTCTTGCAAATTTTTAGGAAGAGGTGGCTTCCACAACTATTCTTTGATAGGAAGATGACAAAGTTCCAAAATCTGACATAGGGTGGTCTGACACTTACCCAGTACTGGGAGAGGTTCACTAATCTCCTGAAGTACATACCGTAGTATTAGATGGATGAACGGTTCTGTATTTGGAAATTGATCCTAGTGTTGAGGCCACAAATTGGAGTTGATTTGGACACTCATAACTCATTGATGATGGATGAGGTCTTTGGGAAGGCCACAAAATAGGAACAAAAGTTGCAACAGGTGGAAAACTACAGGAAAAGTGTGAATGCTAAATCTAGTTTTAGAAACAGGAAGTTCCGAAACAATAACAACAATAACCAGAGGGGTAACAACAATAATCAATAGATTAGGAATCTGAAAAGGGGAACAAACACTCGGGATAAAGGAGAAGGTAGCTTTGGTGGAAACAAGAAGGTGAACAATAATAACACCAACTTCTCCAATATTAGGAATAAGACAGGTGGTCATCCAAGGCCACGAGGTGGATGTTATAATTGTGGAGGAGATCACTATGCCTCCAATTGCACTCAAAGTACAAGAGGTCAGCGGGATGGTAATAATCAACAAGCACCGCAACATTAGATCCATGCAGTAGTTGACAATCGTCAAGCAAAATTTCAAGCTACACCTATCCAGATGTCGGGTAAGGTTTTTGGATAATCTGTTTCTATTTTGATAGATACAAGAGCTACTGAATTCTTTATTGATCCTAAAGTAGTTGCTAAATTACCTATTAGACCTGGTTTTATGTCACATTCATGGATGGTTCAGTATGGAAATAGAGCAAAGAATAGGGTAGATTCATGTTTGTCATGCAGCGATTTAGAGATACCTAACTTCCAAACGCAAGTTAACCTTTATGTAGCACCATTGGGTTCTTATGATGTAATCTTAGGGATCAATTGGCTAATTGAGCATAAAGCCATAGTGAACTGTGAGGATAAGGTTGTGAGTTGTTTGGATGATTGTGGACATCCGGTTGAGATTTTAGGATCTCGAGAGCCTTTAGAGTTGAGACATATCTCAGCTATGTAGCTAAAGAAAGCACATCAGAAAGGACGTTCCTTAATTGCTATATTGGTGAGTGACATGGATAATGCCCAACATAGTCCAGAGGGCTATCCAGTTCTCAAAGAGTTCTTGGATATCTTTCCTGAAGAACTTATTGAATTACCATCGATGAGAGAATTTGATTTCTCGATTAAACTAATACTTGGAATGGAGCCTCAATCCAAATCTCCTTACAGAATGACTACTATTGAGTTGTATGAACTAAAGGTTCAATTGTAGGAATTGTTGAAATAGGGAATTATTAGACCGAGTGTATCTCCATGGGATGCACCGGAAATCTTCATTAAAAAGAAAGATGGAACCTTGTGACTATGTATTGATTATAGGATGTTGAACAAGGTTACAATCAAGAACAGGTATCCTCTACCCAGGATAGATGAGTTGTTTGATCAAATGAAGGGGGCCACAATGTTTTCTAAGATTGATAATAGATTAGGTTACCACCAGTTGAGGATTAAGGATGAGGATATTCCAAAGATAGCTTTCAAAACTCGGTATGGACACTACGAGTTCACCGTGGTACCTTTGGGCCTAACGAATGCTCCAACGACATTCATGAACCTTATGAACAGTATCTTTAGAGACTGTTTAGATGATTTCATGCTTATATTCATTGATGACATTATGATTTACTCTAAAACAGAAGAGGAATATGAGAAGCACTTGAGAATAGTCTTGCAATGACTAAGAGATTGAAAGATTTTTGGTAAGTTTTTGAAGTGTACTTTCTTTCAGAAGAAGCTTCTCTATTTGGGGCATGTCATATCTACTGAGGGAATCTCAGTTGATCCTGTGAAGAAAGAGGCAATTATAGATTGTCCAACACTTCGAAGTGTTACTGAAGTTTGTAGTTTCATGGGACTTGCAGGATACTACAAGAAATATGTGGAAGGGTTTTCTAGGATTGCAATGTTAGAGTAATAAGTTATTACACTTAATTAATTATATCATACTCGTTAATTAATTCACTTATTCCTTTAGTTTCTTAAGCTAAACTTAGGCACATTAATAATTGATTAATTATTAAGTGTGCGCACTAGGGTTTCATTTAGGGTTTCCCTTTTAGGGTTTCTTGATCTCCTTCATAAGGATTGATCTCTTTGTAATAATTGATTCTCAATAATGCATTTTTACTTTGAGGTTTACATAAAATCTTCTTTGGTTCTGCATGTATTTTCCATGTGAGAGGTGATTGCATTCAGGTGATCTTGGTTTCTAACAAGGTATCAAAGCTCCAGACCTACAATTGCCTATTCGTGATATGCAGATATGGCCTTTCACTAAGTTTCAAGTGCAAGGGTTTTCCACAAGCATCTTTTTTGCAAGATCTAGGAGTAGCCAATTTTTTGAGCCACTTTGGGATCAAATGGTGGTCACCATCGCATTTGTAGTGGCCCAAAACCCCAGGAATGCTTGTCATTTGGTCGATTTCTAAGAAGTTGGTTTCTGAGACAAAAAAAATTTGCCAGGAAGGTCGTACGACCTCCCCAACATGCATTTTGAGGCTCATTTTTTACAAAAAAAAAAAAAATTTGTGCCGCCCACACAAATCAGCTTGCCACCCGACGACCACTAGGCGGCCGCTACTCCGCCACCATCGGGTGGCGCTCATCCCAAATGCCGCCGGTTCCCGACCAGCCCCCACAAGCTCCCATAGGCTCACCCCAGTCATATGGAGGATCGGGGGCCCTCAGCCAGCCCTTGTGGGCTTCCTCTATGCCACTAGGGTCCTATTGAGGACCAAGGGCTCTGCCCTAGCCCCCTGTTCTTTGCCTTTGGTCACATGGGTGACTAGAGGCCGAATTTTTTTTAGTAGGGAGGTGGTTTTTTGCGATGATGGCCAGATGGCCGTAAAATTTATGCTCAATAAGTGCTAACATCAGCATGATGTCAATGGCCGTACGACCTCTTCGCCCACTCCTAACCCTAATTTTCCCTAAAGGAGCAGTTTTTTTCTTTTTGGCATAACTTGGGCATACGGTATCGATGTCGGGCAAACAAGATATCACCAGAAATCTGGTTCAGAGAACTTTCCTATGGTGCAGTTTATTTTACAGTATTTGTCTGTTTTACTGAATTTATTTCTATTTGAAGTAAGATGTTTAGTTTATGCTTCCGAGCTCATAACTTTTTGCCACGATCTCCGATTTTCGCTATCTTTGCGGCATTGGAAAGGTATTGAGAAGCTCTATGTTTTTTTCCATGCAATTTTTTCTGTATCTATCCCAAGTTTATCATTATTACAGGTTTATCCCGATGGGTGTTTTGGAGATTACTTGGATGTTCTGGCAGCTATGAGAGTGCACCTTGCATCTTTTCATTTCATTCCAGTATCACATTTATTCAATAATCGACTGCTGCTTCATAGATTCCAGGGTTGTTCTCGTTTGGAGTTTTTGAGTGCTCTGTGGCATCGGGTCTACTGTTGTATCATTATGATTCTGATATGGTTTCTTGTAGATAGAAGTATCTTTCCTTGCTTTCCAGATTGCGGTTCTAGTGTTACTCTACAGTGCTTCTTTGCAACATGTCATCTCATTGTAGGGGGGTTTTGTCCCATTGGGTTTTCCTTCTCTACCTCATTCTTGCATTTTTAAATGGGTACCTGATTAGGCCTAGTTGTCAGGACCCATCTTTGCTTGCATGCATCTTCTTCTAGTGTTTTAGCTTCTTCCTAAGTTCATCTTAAGGGGGGGTGTTAGAGTAATAAGTTATTACACTTAATTAATTATAGCATATTGGTTAATTAATTAAGTCACTTATTCTTTTAGTTGCTTAAGCTAAACTTAGGCACATTAATAATTGATTAATTAATAAGTGTGCACACTAGGGTTTCATTTAGGGTTTCCCTTTCAGGGTTTCTTGATCTCCTTCATAAGGATTGATCTCTTTGTAATAATTGATTCTCAATAATGTATTTTTACATTGAGGTTTACAAAACATCTTCTTTGGTCCTGCATGTCTTTTGCATGTGGCAGGTGATTGCATGCAAGTGATCTTGGTTTCTAACATGCAACACCTATTACTTCTCTTCAGAAGAAGGGAAAGAAATATGAGTGGACTGAGAAGTGCGAGGAAGCATTTCAAATTCTTAAACAAAAGTTGACATCGGCACCAATGTTCACTATACCGGATCCTAATGGTTAGTTCATAGTGATTACTGATGCATCAGGTGAAGGTGTAGGAGTTGTGCTAATGCAGGAAGGGAAAGTGGTTGCCTATGAGTCGAGGAAACTGAAACGGTATGAGTTTACTTATGTGCCAAATGATCTTGAGCTTACAACAATTTTTCATGCATTGCAGATGTGGAGACATTATCTCCTAGGTAAACCATTTGAGCTTAAGACAAATCATTTATGATTTAAGTACATCTTCACACAACCAAACCTCAATGCGAGACAAAGGAGGTGGCTCGAGTTCTTGAGTGAGTATGATTTTGGTATTGAGTATATCAAGGGTAAGGAAAACAGGGTTGCAGATGCTCCTAGTAGGAGAAGACATCTCTCTGCTATGTTGAGCACAAGGTCAAATTTGAGGCAACAAGTGTTGTAGTATCTTCTAGGAGATGAGCATTACGACAAATTTAGGCAAGCCTTAGAGGTGGATCCTTTAGATCATAGATTTGATGGATATGTGATGGAGTATGATGGTATTGTCCGATATCAGGGAAGGATATATATCCCTGAGGGTGGAGATTTGAGGAAGTTTATTCTTGAGGAAGTTCATGATGCACCTTATTCAAGGCATCCAGGAGTTACAAAGATGGTAGTTGAGTTGAAGGCTTTGTATTCTTGGCCTAAGCTAAAGAAAGATGTCATGGAGTATGTGGCTAGATGTTTGGAATTCCAGTGAGTCAAGGCTGAGCATGTGCATCCAACAGGACTTTTGTATCCCCATGATATACCTGAGTATAAGTGGCAAGTAATTAGTATGGATTTCATCCAAGGATTAGCTTTGAGCAGGAATAGGCATGATACCATCTTAGTAGTTTTTGATAAGATGATGAAGGTTTCACATTTTATACCTGAAAATCTAAAGGATGGATCATTGACTCTTGTGAGGAAATTTGTGCAAGAGATAATTAGATTGCATGGTGTACCAGAGACCATTATTTCTAATAGAGATGCCAAGATGACATCTAGGTTTTGGACTACACTGAATGCAGCTTTGGGAACTAAATTGAATTTTCGTTCTCCATATCAGCCATAAACTGATGGCCAAACTGAAAGGGTCAATCAGGTTGTTGAGGACTTACTGAGGATGTACTACATGGATCAACAATACAAGTGGGAGGAATATTTTCCATTGGTAGAGTTTGCCTACAACAAATCATTTCATCCATCTTTGGGTATGGCACCTTTTGAGGCACTTTATGGATGGAAATGTCGCACACCCATCAGTTGGGGCAGGATGGAAGACAAGATCATCATTGGTACAAATATGCTCAAGGAAATGGATGAGCAAATGAAGTTGATCAAGGGTAGGTTGAAGGAAGCAACCGATAGACAAAAGAGCTATGCTGATAGGAAGAGGACTTTCCGACAGTTTGCTACAGGAGATAAAGTCATCTTTAGGGTTAAGCCTCATAAGAGCTCTATCTCATTTGGGAAATCATCAAAGTTGGCATCAAGATTTGTGGGGCCCTTTGATGTACTGGAAGTTATTAATCCAGTTGCATATAGACTAGCGTTACCACCTGCTCTAGCTCGACTCCATAATGTTTTCCATGTTTCTTTGTTGAAAAAATATCATCATGATGCATCTCATATTCTTGATTGGCGTTCATTACAGGTATAGGATCCAAGGGTGGTGCTAGTGGAGCTCATTCAAATCCTAGACACGCATAGCATTAGGCTGTGTAACAAAGATAGTACTTAGTACACGGTCGAGTAGGACCAGCATATTGAGGATAGTGCTACTTGAGAGGATTTTGAGATGATTAAAAGTCATTTTCCAAATTTTCTTTCATAGATTAGCATTTGATTTATGCAGAGATACTTGATAATTTGGTTTTTTATTCACATGTTGTGAACTTTGATAGCGTGAATGCTACTATTATTGTTTATGCTTATGTTTGAGAGCTATGCTATTAGTTACTATTTCATTATGATTGAGATACTATGCCTTACCTATTGAGATATTATGTTTTTACTGATTGAGATAGTATGTTTTATTGAGGGAGATGTTATGCTTATTGACTGGTTAATAAGACATTGAGATGATGTCTCTTCGAAGAGGGGAAGGATGTCACATATAGATTTCATTTGATTAATTAAATGCAATTAGTAATCATGATGTCATCATTTAAATTGAAGTTAAATGATTGTTTTAATGAAATTTAAATTGAAATTGAAATTGAAATGTAATTACCATGATTTGAAATGCATTTATATTTAATTTGGGGTTTGTCATTGCTAATGTAAACTCGAGTGCAAGTGAACACAGGAACAGGTGAACATGATTGAAGGTGAGAACAACGATAAGGTAGAGTCGTTTTAGCCATTAGACATTTATAAGTAAGACAAAATCTCACACACTCACTTAGATAATATTTTAATGCATTTTGTGTTTATCGTGTTTGAAAGTTTTAAATCTTGTTTTGGTTTAATTTGTCAAAAAATTGTGAAAAAATGCATGTTGATTTAAAATGACGATTTGGTTAAATTTGAGGAAATTGATTTAAATTAAATGATTGGATTTATTGTTTATATATTTTATTATTTTTTGAAAATAAGATGCATGTATTTCAAAATTTAAAAGGAATTGGCTTTTTATTTCAGAATTGAATGAAATTAAATTGAATAAAGTGTATTATAAATTTAAATGTTTTTAATTGAAAATATGAAAGAAGAAAAGATTTAAAAATAGAAATTGAACAACTTAAAATAGAGTTATTGAAAAAAAAATTCACGTGCAAAATGAACTTGGCATTCAAATGAAACTTCAGTTAACAAATTGAAGAAATATCTTCAATCAAGAAGACAAGCAATCAAAAAAATTTCTGAAACTTAGAGTTAAAGAATTGATATGGAAATCAATCTAAAATAGGGGATCTCAATTCTTGTTAAAATCAATGCATGAGAAAGAGAGAAGCATCAGTCAGGGAGAATTTCAAAATTGGAGAGAGACAAAAAAAATATTTTTAGTGTTCCTGAGCAAATAAAATAAATAGGACAAAGTGTTATTGAGGGAGAATTTATGTTTTGTGTGGCTATTTATATGCATCTTACTCCACACACGCAGGAGTAGAGAGTTATTATGTTGAAAATAGTGGTAAATATTGACCACTTTACAAAGCTCCAGGGACCAATCCACACATAGAGAAAGGCAGGGCACAGACTAGTAAAAAGTGCAGCCAGAGTCCACCCCTCACACTCCTCGAAGCTAGGGAGGAGACTATATCATTCCATGCAGCAGGGAGAAGGATTCTCCAAACCATGTGGCCCAGGGACTGGCTCCCCATTCCTCTCCACGCACACAGAATTAGGAATAGGCGCGGCCATCACAGGGAACTCAAGAAAAGCATAAATTAAATATATTTTTCCTTTATTCACATGAAATAGAGGGAGGAAGTAGTATGTGGTAGGGTGGAAAGGAAAGGAGAGGAGAGTGTCGAGTAGGATATAAGAGATAAAAAATGAGGAGAGAGAAGTGTGGGTAGAAAAGGAGGAAGATAGAAGAAGAGACAGGAAAATAATTAAATTCCAGGGACTGCTAATTCAATATCACCCAAGTAGTAAAAAATAGAGGAAGCACACAACAATCAACTTCCAGAATTTAACCAGGTAGAATGAAAACTGATTTAAAATTTTATATAAGTGTTAATATTTCTTCTCCAATTCATATATTTAGTTAAAATTTAAAAGAGAATCTCTATTTATTTCATTTAGAAAAGAATGATCTACAGATTTGTTTGTAAATCTATTAAAAATGTCCCCGTTCCTTTACATTTTGTAGAAACTTTCAAACGAATCAAACTATAATTTTTCTAGAATAGTATTGAATTTAGAAACAAAATATTTTTAGGAAAATTTTGATGGAAATCATGAAATAAAAGAGTTGATTTCTTTAGGAAGAAATTCAAAACAGAAAACATCTTGAAAATTTAGATTGAAAAAGGATCTTAAACAAAAAACTTATTTACTTGTGTTTGACAAAAAACTTTAGTTGAAATTGGATTGAAAATAATTCAGATTGAAAATAATTTGATAGTATAATTTCTAAATTTTAAACATTATTTTGAAACAAAGGTTTTTAAATAGTAAATTTTAGCCATTAAAACTCAAAACAGTCAAAACATAAATAAAAATGAGTTATTTTAAATCTGTTTGAAAAATTATCTATTTATTTTCTTAAAGTATGTAAAACAGAAAATAAATCATTTAAATTATAATACGATTTACTTAGAAACAACAAAAACGAACTTGAACAGTATTAAATAGATGAGTACAATAACGAATGAACGTGTGCTCTTTTATAACTGTTTTTATATGTACTTAATTTGCATACTAGAGATACACATTCATTATTCTTGATTATTAAATTTACTCAATTTAAATATTAATTTGATGTCTTTTATGGATTTAAACAATGAAAAATAAACAACTTTTTTTAACTATTTTCGCTTCAAACAAGTTTTCAGTTTTGTTGTTTTGAAAGATTGTATTTGACTGTTTAGACCATGCATGCTTGATAAATGAATGTGCATGTTATATTTTTGGGAAAGTTACCTTCCAGGACAAGTGTCGAATATGGGTTATTAGAGAGTGTAGTTTTGCTTTTCCAAAACTCCTTTATTTGTCGTGCATGAGATTTTACTTGGCCAAGTAACTTAAGGACCATTGAAATAGATGGAATTATTGAACTCTGTACCATATCCTAGTATCAAACTTTCTTATTTCTTAAATGATTTAGAAAAATGAGAATGCTTGTGGTTTTACTAGTTATACTAGGCACGCACTAGATTCGATCTTGCTCGTAGATTGTTTTTTGCTAGGTGATTTGTGTAGGGTCAGGTATTCTTTGAATGAATTAAGAATTCCGGGGAAGTGTAAGCTTCGAGGTTGGGCAAAAAAAGTGCCTGATTCTTGTTCTCATCTTCTTTATGAAGATTTTCTATTGAATGGAAGATCAACGAATGGCATCTTCTTTTATGATTTATGTATTCTTTATTATGTATTGAAGAGCTTAAGGCAACTGAATGCCTAAGTCTCGATTTGCAACTTATATTACAATATCTTAGGTATGATTATCATTGAAGTATATTTTGACACATGTATCTATTTAAACTGGAATTATTTATTGAATTATATCTTATCGACTTTTTGTCGTTGTTTTGGAATCAACCGATTTTCTTTGATGTCTAAATGAATGAGTTGTCAACTTTATTTTGAATATAAATGATTTTATTTAAAGTATTTGTCGATGTTTTTTTTCCCTCTCTTTACAACCTCAATCATACCTTTCAACCACACTTAATAATCCTTAGCATAGTGGTAAAGAATCTGATCTTGTTGAGCAACTTCATAATACTCTAGCCAAGTTTTCCCTTTGGGATTTGATTCAAATATCACCTACATACCTCAGGATGCTCCAAGAGGCTTTATAGAAGATTTATGTCCTAACTTCTATTAAACTGAATGACATAGCAACCATGTTTGATTGTATACAAGTGAAAAATTTGGATATTACATTCCCTCAACATGAATTACCCTCGCTTGAGATCCAAAACAAAATGAAGCTTTAATGATAGTAATGGCTATTAATAAAATTAGAATTAGGCGTACCCTCATAGATAATGGATTAGGTCTTAATATTTATAGCATTGATCTTCTAGATAAGATTAGTGTGGATAATAATCTTATAGAACCTAATGAACTTTCAATTTGTGGATTTTATAATGTTAACAAACAACCATTAGGAGTCATCACATTACCCTTTAAGGTAGGATGCGTGACTTTACAAACACTTGTCTATGTTATACCAAAACCTCTTTCATACAATTTTGTCCTAGGTAGACTATGTATTCATGCCATGAAGGAAGCCCTATCTACTCTTCATCGTGAGATGAAGTGAGAATATAATAACTAGATATACATGATTAAAGTAGATGAAGAAAGCTATAAGTTACATGCCAAAACTAAACATAATACTTCCAACTCTCTTAATAATTTGATTCAAACTTCAAAAGTGGAATCCATGATGAAATATTTGGATGATGATTCAGGACTAGTAGATTTTACACCTTTTTTCAAAGAAGAATCTAAATTATCACCATCAAAGTCCATTGAACCTATACAAATTGATGGTAATCTTGAATGTATGCCATCTATAACAAAACTCTTAGATGATGATTAGGGTTCATTAGATTTTACATCCTCCTTTATGGGAGAATACAAAATTTCACAATTTAAATCTAAAGAGTCTTATGTTGTATCTAGTTCTACATCAACAAATCTAAAAACATCAACCCATGATGGTGGTGGGGGCTCTTTAACTTTCATCCATCACGAGTGTAAGATTCCTAACTTTAAAAACTTATAAATGATTCGCATGCTTGAGAAAAATCTAATTCTTCTTAGGAGCATGTAGGCATGATCTCTTCATTTGAGTTGGAAGAATGCTATGGCCTTGGATACAAAATTATTTGTAAACATGGAACAAAATGATAGGATTCAAGTGAAGTTTATACTCTACTTTTCCAAGTAGGGTCTAGGTTTCCAACCTTCACCCCCATATTCATTTAATGCTTTATCATATTTTGTATGTATAAAATTTTGTGGTAATAAATAAATATTTTCTTTGCAAGGGAAAGGGATGTCTCCTACTTCTGTTCAAGAGCATATTTTGGTGAGGCTTCTCAAAATCTGCTTGATATCTTTCCCTCTGAAAACACGAAAGGAATTTTATAACCGAAACTCTTTTTTTTTCATATCGTACAGTGCATGGTTATTCTCCAACAAATTTCAAGCCTTGAGCAATAAAATTCAAAAACTTGAGGATTATGGTGCTCTTCCAAGTGTTGATGTACCTAATTCCTCTAAACAATAATGATCTTCATCCTATGGTATTGCTCCTCACTGTGTGGTATTTGTAGCTTTATACATTTGCTCATTTCCATCCATAGTGGTACAATCTTAAGTGCAACCATATTTTCCATGGTAGCAACATGATAGTATCCTATGTGGTTTTCTTTGCCTCTATACTTAGGGGCAAGGATAACTAGTTTTTAAGGTGTGCATTATTTTCTCCTTAAAATACCAACATAACAAGTACATTGACATTTTTGTTGGGAAATTATGCGTCAACATTTCTAGCCTTTACCTTGAAGACTTGGAATTTTCCTTCATGTTCTGGCCTTTACCGCGACGGTCTGGCTTGGTCTTGGCAGTTTCTATCTGACGGTTACCGCCTTACTGCGTGTGGTAAGGACGCCTACAACCTGCACTGGTGGTTACCACCTTACCACACGCGGTGAGTTCTCTCACTGTGGTGGTGCGATAAGGCCGCTAGCAGCCTGGCTCACCGGTTACCGCCTTATCGCTAACAGTGGTTCCTTTTACCGCATGTTTGTGGTGAGATCGCCAGTGGTGGGTTTGGCGGTTATCGCCATACCGTAGGCAGTGGGTCCTCTCACCGTAGTGTTTGTGGTGATACCACCAGTGGTCAGCCTGGTGGTTATCACGACACTGCAAGGAGGCTCCAGAAGGTCAGTGGTAGTGCAGTGGAGATTGCAGTCAGTGCAGGCCATTACTGCCATATCGTGTGGTGGCAAGTTGAGCTTGGTGGTAGTGCGGTGTAGTCAGAGTTTGGGCTCGGTGATGACTTGGGAGAGCTCAGTTGAGATCACCACCATACCGTGAGGTGAGATAGATAGGGAAGCAATAGCGAGGTAGATGGTTGGGTGAGCTCAAGAAATCTCACCACCATACCACGAGGTGACTCAGACATGGGTGCAGTAGTGCAGTGGAGTTAGGGTGCGAGCCTGAATGGCTTACCGCCATACCGCAAGGCGAGTTAGCTAGGGCAGTGGTAGCGAGGTAGAAGGTTGGGTGAGCTCGGGTGAGCTCACTACTATACCGCGGCTAGGTCATGTGGGCTCAATAGTAAAATAGTAGGAGCTTGGATGAGCTCGGTACTCGGTTGACCAAGTTGGACTGGTTTGACCGACTGTCAGAAGCGATAGATGAATGAGATGGCGACACATGGAAGATCCTTATGATTTAGTTGGCCGAATGGTTATTTTTTGATGTGCAACTGAGCTGCATTATTATAGCAAGGTTGATGGACATGTCTGAGACCGGATTTAATGTTGTGTGGCTCAATTCTTGTAGGTTAAGCAGTGCACATTATCAGAAATGGAATTCTTGTAGGTGGATAATTTATTATCTTGATGACCATTGCTGACAGGGATGGGTTGAACATGTATGCACACGATATAAGGATCAGTTGTGTAGTTCGATAGATTGGATGAGCGATTGAAGTAAGAGGTAGAGAGTGTTCAAATGGTTCTAACTATGAACACTTTGTCTCTCAGTTCTGTGAAGATATGAACTAGTGGAGGCCGTGTGGCTGGGTTGACCATGAGGTTGTTTCTGACAGTCATTTGTGAGGAGTTGACGGGAATCTACATAGTATTTCATGAGGACATTGTAACTATATGAAGATTCTATTTTGTGTTGCCTATATCTCTCTCCAGATGAACATGATGTAATCTCCTGAAGAGCATAGCTCTGTGTTTTTATTGTAACCATTTTAGTTACTAGATAATACAAGTGAGCTGAATATTTTGGAGGTGGGGTTTTTTACCTGAAAAGGTTTTCCCCACGTATATCTATGTGTTCATTTTTTTGTTTTCATGGTTGTTTGATTTAGTTTCTTGAATATGTGCTTGTGTTGAATCTGCTATCTTATTAAGCATTTACTTCTTTCAGAGGATCAATAGGGGATCAACTGTGCCTGCTTCCACTTTATGGCATAGTTGTTTGTGTATTTGAAGTGATAAAAATGAATATCACTAAGGCATTGATGTCTTACATGTGTTATATGATGAAAAAACCGAACTCCTTATCCCCAACAAGTGGTATCAGAGCTGGTTGAAGGAGGTCAAGGCTTGATGATACCAACAAGTGGTGTCAAAGCCTTCTCCTGGTTACTGGAGTTCTGGGTATTTCTCCTGTGTTGATTTATTAGCCTGGCAAGCTTGAGGAAATCTGAAGAAATCAGTTGGTGATTGATCCTTCAATGAGTGGAAGTTGTTGCTTCTTTGATTCAACACATAGTTTTGAAAGACGTTGGAGATGACTGGAGTTGATCATATTGTTGCAATATGGTCTGAGGCTCCTGGCTCGCAGCAGATGTTTCTAATGCAAAGGGCATGAGATGTGCTTGTGGTTGTGTTGTAGCGAAGTGTGGTTTCATACTGGGTGTCTATGTGAGAGACTCCCTGGTGGTATGGAGTTTCTTGTGTTGCTATTCAGCCATGGATTATTTAGCTTGTGTTGGGTGTTCTGACTTAGCACTAAAGGCGGTTTCTCTGTTGCTCTAATTGCATGGAGGCTATGAAGTTGATCCTAGTGGTTTGCAAATTTTGAATAGCCTACTTCTCTCGTATGCTTGTGCATGACTGTGGTTTTTGGAACTGGTTTGAAATGGACCTGCTATTCTGTTCTTACCTATGTCTTGCACTCGCATGGTTCAGATTCATGTCTTTGGCTCTGAAGGTTTTGTGTAGATTTTCCTAAAAAGTCTATAATGCATATTCATGTTTTTTCATTGTTTTGGTTAATCGTGATAATTGTGTGTAGACTCCTGTGTCATCTAGATGAGCAGTGAATATGAAGATGCATGGGTGTTTTATAAACATTGTGGTTTTGCACAGTCAAGAAAAACTTGTGGTTTGTGGAGTTGTTGTTCATCTATTTTCTAGACCCTGGCTTCTGGAGTGTGACTGGATGAGATAGTTGTAGTTCGACATGGCTAGAGGAGGTGTGATGTCTTCTTTGCATGGGAATTTTTGTATGAGTTTCTCTTTCAAAATTCTTGTGGTATGTTTGTTGGTTTCCTAGACTATGGTGCTTGAGTTGTGGACATAACTGGAAAATCGGATATGTTGCTGATCTAGTGTTTGAGTCATGCTTGTCTGCTTTGGCTGTTCTCTTTGATGATCTCAGTTTTATAGTTTCCAGTGTGATGATATATTTTTTGTTTTTCATTTGGTTGCATTCACAAGCTATGCAATGTTGTGGGCTTTCCTTACCTACATGTTTGCTCTAAGACAACTCAGAAGTGGACTATCTATATCCATGAGGTTGTAACTGTGTGGTGCAGATCTGTTAGCTCACCTTGTCTCTGGTCACTTGTGCATTGGCATGGATATTTTGAGATGAGAGGACGGATGGCATTTGAGTACCTGAATAGCCAGTGATGGGGACCTATAGCATGTGAATCACGATGTCATGGAGAGCTAGATACACTGGCTTGTGTAAGATTTTGATAGTGATGGTGTGGTCTGTGTGATCTTGGTGCAATTCGCCATTGTTGTTTTATACCTAGAGGTTTTTGGATCAGCAGATGTTTGGTCATGATGCTTGGAGAGCTCGGTTTCACAGTTCAGTGGGAGCTTTAGCAGTGACTGTGGATTCATCACTTGGTGGTGAATGATCTTCTTTGGTGTTGCAGATGCTCCTGGTGGGATTCTTAGATCTCATTGCTGTAGAAGGGTTTCTTTCGCATCTACATGGTCACTCTTTGAAGATGTGCAACATCTTGGAGCCATGGAGAACTTTGGTAGTCTTTGGTTGAGGTGCTGGTAGTTTTTGACAGGTGATGTTGGTTTAGAGTTTGTTTGCTTTATGTCATGGTATCCTCTTGCTTGTGCATTAGAGTTTTGGCATGCTGCTTTTCTCTTGAGACCATGGCTTGTTCACTTGAACCATGGTATCTCCTAATGGAGATGTGTAGATCATGGTGTCATGATAAGTTCTTGTTCAACTGGTTTTGAGCTTTGACAGTTGTTTTTGTTTCTTTATGTTTTGAGCACTGTGGTCATATGTTGGAGGAATTCATGTTTATTAAAGTGATGCAATTTGGAGTTAGAATGAGATGACAAGTTTCTAGTGCTCATGGATGCATGGAGAATAAGGTGAGGCTGGAATTCTTGTGAGAATTTTGTTGTTACAGATGAAAGTCTGAGTAGCCTACACCTTGGTTGAATGTGAGTTCAACAGAGACCATGAAGGAAATTTCTCTTAGGTAAGTCACGACGACTTGTATATCTTGGAGGAGCATTTTTCTTTTCTTCTTGGTCTACTCGACAGTGAGGTTTATTTGAAAGGTATTCACCCATTATATCTTTCAAATGTGTTTTATGCTTACTTTCATGATATGAATCTTGAGTTATTTTGAGTTTCTAGAGGTTTCATAATGAAAGGTGGACAACATAGTGTATCTCCTTGTTCTTTTTGAGGACTGATAGGAGATGGTTATATGGGTGAGTTTGATCTTCTTTGAGGTGCTTACATCCATGGATCTATTGGGTGTTGTTATGGATTTTCCCTTTGGGATATGAAGAAGATCATTCTTGACGCAACTGGTACTTAGAATTGATTGTAGAAGGATGCTACATGTTTTGATTTGCAGTTTCTCTCTAATCTGGTCTTTTCTTCCTGTATGTTTATTTTCATATGACTTTGGATGTGAGATGCTTTTGTGGAGCTAAGTTGGTCACAGTTTATGGTCATGTGTTGTCACTTGGGTGATGACATGAAGGTTCATGTGCTTCTTTCTTCAGTCAGATATGGAGGATCTTGGAAGAACTATGGAAGATAGTTGAGAGAAAATTTTCTTACAGCGGGTGGTTGGAGGTGGTGCAGATTAGTGTGGCTTCTCCTTGGAACTACATGGTTACTCATTTCTATGTGTAGGGATTGGTGGACTTAGTATGCCTGGATCATGTGTGATGGTGCTTTTTTTGCATTCATTTGGACAATACCTTTGCAGTGGGAGTACTTGGATGTGTGTCACCTATTAGTGTAACTAGTATATATATTAAATACATCCTATCAACAATAAAACTTATATAATTGTAAGGTTGAGACATATTTTCCCAAAAAATATCCCATTTGTTGAATATCTTGCAAGAGAAATGACAAAGAGTAAACATCATCTCTTAATTTCTAGGGGCCAAAAGGCCCATAGTCTCTGAACACCATTTGAACTTCTTTGTGTTCATAAGCTTAGTTAAAGAATCAATAACATTCATCAAAGTCTCTACCTTAACCAACTTCACCTTGCCATCTTTGACCACATCTCTAAAAAAGTGATATTGTACATCAATGTGCTTGGTCCTAGCATGAAATGCCAGGTTCTTAGATAGACATATCACACTTTGTCTATCACAATAAATTTTCACCACACCTTGTTTCATTCCAATATCTGAACAGTCTCTGGTAGAGCTTTCAAATTATTGCAAATTTTGGCTGGTTCCATGAGAAATTTTTTCAAATTGTCACCCTTGTGCTTAGTGGTCGTATGTTAGGGTTTGGGGGTTTGTCACCCTTGTTGAAATTTTCACATATGTTGAACCCTTACGTTATATTTCCATGTTGACCTGTTATACTAGGTCACTGATCATCCTAGTCGTGACTTATGGCATTATGCATGTTGTCTTTACCAACCCCCTTTACCTAGCCCATCGATCTCTTACATGTTGGGACTTAATTTTAATCCTCACTAAATTTTGGGTTGATATATTTTCAGAACCTTAGACTTGCGTCTAAGTTTCATGCCTTAAGGGTTGCGCCCCATCTACCTAGTTAGTCCCCTTTTTATGAATAAAATTTGCTGCATGTGCAAATTTCTGGATTGTCAGATTGATAGATTTGATCTTGATCGTTCCTTGCTAGCCTCACAAGGATTTTTGATGATGTCACAAATGAATGGTGAGGTGTGGGAGATTTTTCCAAATTTTGCCTATGGCCATGGGGCCCAGACCTTGTTCTCTTGCAGTTTAATAAAATATTTTCTAATCTACGACCCTCATGTGATGATGAAGATTAATCGTGGTTGTCCTTCATAGACCTTGCATGATTAAAATAATGGTCTTAAAGATGATGTGAGGTGTGTGAGTGAGTGACACGTGGAGTCTCTTGATGACACAAGGAGGTTGGTTGGGGCCTACGAGTGACTTGCATGTTTCCTACTAGGGACTATATTATTAGCCGATGGGCTGCCATGTGACAACATGGAATTTTGAAATGTGTTTGACTCGATTTGAGTCATTCAACATGCCAACTCGCCAATGCATCAATGACCCAAATTCAAAAAAATGAACTAGCCATGTGATAGTTGTTTGAACTCTGCTGATGGAAAACATTAATGGTGCAATCTTTTCGATGGATATCAACCTAATCTCCATGCATGTGATCGGTTATCTCCTGGAAATTATGATGAATGATACACCGATTTCCATGAACCTAGAAATTACCAATGGTGAAATTGATGTTAGCGAATAATCACTCACTCACTTATGCTAGAGTTGGAAAATTGATAATCATTTCATTAATTTGTTTGATAACTGCTTGCTGGCTATTCATTTGCATCATAACAATTAAGGGTCTGAATTCCTTTGTGCTTCTGCATTGAGTGGTTGCTGATTTTGCAAAGGTTTTGGGTTTATGTGCCAGATGAGCAAGCCAACTGCTTCTATTTCACTGGTGTGTAGGTCTGCAAGAATGGAAAGACAAGTATCTCATAAGGAGGTATAAAAAAATGAACAAAAAACCATTCCAGGTGCTCTGGGCTCCAAGGAAGAAGACATGGGGTCTCTCCTGGGTGTTACTTGATGTAGTTCTCGGCTTAAGGGTCAAGCTGCAAGAGCTGAGGTGATGAGCCATGCAAAGGAAAAGAGGTTTGTGGTGCATGGTGAAGGATTGAAGCATAATCTAAGGTATAGCCAAGGCTCTCTAGGGCAGAAAAATTCACCCATTGATGTCTCCAACAACTCTGGTAGCGATAGTTCTGAGACTGATTATGATTATTGTTGTTACCTCGCGGCTTTGATTGAATTAGCTAATCCAGATGAAGAGGTCATCACGGTATCTCCAATTACCATGGTGGTACCATGTGTTGTTTCTAGTTTTGGTGCTAGGAGGGGTGTTGACAAAGATAAGGTGGTGTTTTTTCCTCCAACTAAAGCGAAAACACAAAGTGGCCATTTGTATTATGGTCGTGCTACTGCTCAGGGTTTTGGTTGATATGGTTTTCTGGGTTCTCCAATTTTGTTGTGATGATAATGTTGTTGCTTTTTGGTTTTGATGTGGACATTAATGATAAGGCCTTATATGGAAATTTTTTTTGTGAAGCGATAGTGACACCGGCTGGTTATGAAGGTTGTAACTTTTTTGATTGCCTTATGTGGTAAAATTATTGCATCCAACTGTTAAGGAATTTCTAAATGTAGATGAAATTAATTTTGAAATGAAAATTTGAATGAAATGTAACTACAATGGGCCCGAAGCTTGTCGCTCTCTTGTTCCTATAAAAGAGATCTCAAGGCTCATTGTGGGGGTTGGATTTTTGGATCCTAAAGGTCTAGGTGGTACATATTGAATGCATATAACACAAAATTTAGGATGAATTAGCTGGTAAATTATTTTGGGTAGGATTTGTATATGAGATAGTCTTAATATGTCCTATGTAAATATTGATATCGAAAGGAATCTCCAATTTAAGGCAATTTCTCTCCTATGTGTGTTGTGATAGGTTATGAATGAAATTATCAAGGGTATTTTCGTTTGTCTTCAATAGTTAATTTGAATGTATGATTCTATTTCTTTCCTTAACTTAATAAGTTAATCAAATACTTGAGAAAGGATTGTAAGCCTGTGATAATGTGCTAAGGATCTGATAAGGAATGTTGCTTTGAATACTGTGAAGTCTTATGATGTAATGCATTGTGAATTTAATTGGCATACTTTGGCCAAGCCATAGCTTTCTATTCACTCCATCTCTTTTAATTTCCATCCCAAGGATGTGTCTAGTTGCATCAGGGTTTTTCATTTCAAATTTAGTAGCAAGTTGAGATTTATGTTCTAAAATCATACCTTTTCCTTTACCAATAAATAAAATATCATCAACATGTAACACAATAAATAGGAAACGATCATCATTAGTTTTTTAATAAACACAATGGTCTAATTTAGAATGCTCAAATTCCAAACTCAACACATATGTATCAAATTTATGGTACCACATTCTAGAACACTGTTTTAGGCCAACAAAGATTTCATCAATTTGCAAACCGATTTACTTTTACCTTTCACCACGTAGTGCTCTAAATGTTTCATATAAATATCCTCCATCAAGACACCATAAAGGAAAACAATTTTCACATCCATTTTCTCAACCTCTAAATCATAAGCAACAATAATAAAAAGAAAAAGTCTAATGGATGCCATTTTTGCAATAGGAGAAAATATCTCACCCTAATCAACACCCTCACTTGAGAGTAACCTTTCGCAACCAACCTTGTTTTTTGTTTCTTAAATACCTCCATATGAAACAATATTTTTATTGAGAACCCATTTGCACCCAACAAGTTTTTTTTTAGGAAATGGTACAAGATCCCATGTATCATTATTTTTCAAAAATGTCATTTCTTCATCCATATCAATCTTCTAGGATTATGCATCATTCATACCTAATGACTCTTTTGCAGATCCGGGTTCATCCATGTTATTATTCAAAGAAAAAATAAATCTCTAATCATCAAGTGAATACCTTTAAGGTGGTTTTCTATGCCTTGTAGACCTAAAAACAAGTTGAGTTGGAGATTCTTCCCCCTCTTTTGAAGATTTAGAGCTAGATGAGCTCTACTCAACTTCTTGTCTATCCATGGGCCTCAATTCAACTTTCTCAGGTGTAGATGGAAATTGAATCATATCTTCTTGTTTACTTTTTTTTGGTTGCAATATAATGGAAGAAGACTTAGCTTCTCTAAAAATAACACTTATACTATATATTACCTTTTGTACAATAGGATCCCAAATCTTGTATCCTTTCACACCATAATTGTATCTGATGAAGATACATTTCATAGCCTTTTTCTCCAACTTTTTTTTCTTCTCCTATGGAACATGTGCATATGCATCACAACCAAAAACTTTAAGATGTCTTAATGAAGGCTTGTGGCCTGACCATGCCTCTATAATATTCTTATCAACAAGAGATGATGTAGCAGACTTGTTAATTAGGTAACAAGAAGTGGAAAAAAATTCAACCCATAACCTTTGTTCTAGACCAACACCACTCAGCTTACTCCTATTCTTGTCCATCAATGTCCTATTCATTCTTTCTACAACTCCATTCTATTACAGAGAATACAAAGTTGTCTTTTGTCTATGAATAAACAATATTTATAGAATCTATCAAAATCATTAGAGAAAAAATCACCACCATTATCAGTCCTCAAACATTTTATTTTCTTTTTAGTTTGCAACTCAACCATTGCTTTAAATTATTTAAGTCAGCTGAAAAATTTAGATTTACTGTATAAAATACACCCATGTCCTACTATAATCATTAATAAATAAAACATAATATGTGCATTTACCAATTGAAGGAACAACTACATGACCAAACACATCAGAATGAATAATATCCAATACACCACAAGATTTATAAGAACTCAAGTACAAAATTAGACATAGTTTTGTTTTCCATAAATGTAATGCTCACAAAAATCAAATTCAAGATTAGAATTAGACAACCCTTCAAAAAGGTTTTTATTTTTCAAAGTCCTTAGATCCTTTTCTCCAATGTGGCCAAGTTTTTGGTTCCATTACATAGTTTTACCTATAGGTATCTTTGATTTAGAAGAAAGAGCACCCTTGGGTACCTAGAAGCCATGACCATTCACTGAAAATGAAATCCTCACCTCTTCCAATGAAGTAGTCATAAAATTTTGTTCATAGAATTACTATTGCACTCAACAGTGCATGCATCAATATTATACAATGTTCCATATCTAACACCTAGAGCAATCACCATAACACCTCTAACCATCTTGCATCCTGCATCAAAAAATAATACCTGCACACATGCATCTATTAGTTTTATCACATATAATTTTTTTTTTGCTAATCTAGGGATATGCAACACACCATTAATCCTTTTTATTCTACCATTTGGAAACCTGATTCTAACTTTACCATGACCAATAATATTTAAATAAGAATCATCACCCAAGTACACCTTAGCTCCATCAAATTCTTCATATTCAAAAAATCAATCTCTATTAAAGGTCACATGTAAAGATGCACTTGAGTGAATTAACCCTGCATCATTATATGTATGAGTTGCAAAAGCTACAATGAATGCATCACCATCTTCCTTCTCAGACAGAGAATCAAAATCAAATTAATTTTTTTCTGCTTTTTAGTCCTTATGAATATGTCTAGGCTTACCACAGTTCTAGCAAATAACTTTGGAATTTTCAAGATATTTGGATCTCCCCTTGGACTTGGATTTTTCATGCTTCTCATTCTTGCATTTTTCCTTAGGTATTCCATGAAAATTTAGGGCCTCCTTGACATTGATGGATACATTTCTCGTCATCTCTTCATAAAACAAAGAACCCACCACATCTCTAGTCTTCAATACAACATAAGCACTTCCAACAATTATAACAAGAGAATCCCACGAATCAGGAAAAGAACAAAGCAATATCTGTCATTTCTCTTCCTCATCCATTTTGATACCAACTAATACCAATTGAGCCACCAACATATTGAATGCTTCCAGGTGGTCTATAATTCATCCACCCTCTTCCATTCTCAAGGAATATAACTTCTTCCTCAAATAAAATTTTGCTCACAAAATATTCGGCTTGATACATCTCACCAAGTTTCTTCCATAGTTTCTATGTAGTGGTCTCTTCATGGAAATTGATTAAAACATAGTCTGTCAAGCATGATCTGATTAGAGCCTTAGATTTACGGTTGATAAAATCATATTGAGTAGCCAAAGTAGGATCTACATGCTTGAAACATTCTCATCAACAACATCCCATAGATCTCAATCTATCGATAGATCCTCCATCTTCAACTTTCACATCTCAAAATTATTTCCAAAAAAATTATGCAGCTCTATTCTCCTTGATGAACTTGCCATCTAAAAATTCTTGCAACAAGATCACAAAGTATCTCCTGCAGAAGCTCCCACTCAAATTTGGATTAGTTCAAAATCCCCAAGAACCCACAACTAAAACCAAAGGTGATCAAGCTTTGATACTACTTTTAAGGAAGCTAAGGTAGCAGACCAACTTCCTACACTAATACTGAGAGGAGGATAATCCAAAACTTTACAGATCTTTATAATAGTTACAAAAACTTAAACATAAATAAACATAAATATTATGCATACCACAACACAATGATTTACATGGGTAAAACACTTTCGAGAGAAGAACCCCACACAAAAGTTGCACAATATACTATTCAAAAATATTAAAGATTATGTAATATACTTGCAAAGAAAGCTTCTTATAAGAGTCAACAACCAAAGATCTAAAGAAAACATGACTTCTATCAGACTCTCAAAATACATCACAATACACAATTGTAATACAACACCATCATAAAATAGGGTTATTGTTGTCACATAAAACTGCACTCTATTGAACAAGGATTTTAGTGTTCTAATGACACTATAGAAACAACTTCAAGGTGTGGGACCTTGCACGAATGAGTTTGAGTCTCTGGAGAAGGCCAACTTCCTCTTCTAATCCAAGTACAAATGTGTTAGTCTAACCCAACACATTGAAACCTATCAATACTCTACTCTAACAACTCACGAGGAAAAGAGATAAAAGAATAACATGAAATGGAAATGGAGGTGATAGAACAAGATAAATTTTGTTTCTTCTTTACTTCAGATTGCTCAATACATTAAAAAATCAACGAAAACACACATTCAGACATGAAGGTAAGAATTTTTACTCAAACATACAAGAAATAACTGTGATAATAACTATATTTCATTAATATAAGGCATAAATCTAGACTTTACAATGTTAGAATGTAGAGATATAGTGTCTACTAAATAAAACTATGAGAGGATCCCAAAAGAAGAACCCTTAAAAATAATACAAGTGTTTATTTTATAGATCAAGCATAACTTGTATGAATGCAGCTCAAACCCTAACCCAACTAGGGTTAGTAGTCAAGGAGATATGATCAAAGAAATATCTGCTGATGAAATCCATGCAAAAAAGAGAGTTTGGAGAAACCAAGACCTGCATACCATACCCAACAATGAATGTTTTCTTGAAATTCATCAAAATCCCCCATAAAATTAGGGATATGGACATAAATCCATCAGAAGGGACAAAGTAGCAACATAAATTATTATATGTGCCATAAAATATACTTACAAAAGTCAAAGAATGTATTTAATGTTGTCCTTGAAGCCCAAAGGTTGAAATAGGTAGCTGAGAAAGTGGTTCGAGCATTAATGGCATCGTTTAGAAAACATTCCAAATCCATAGAAAGGTCAAGGCATTGAGTCCGAAAGGAAATTTTTTCTTATGCCTTATATGGTTGGTTGCTATGAAACAACATCTTTGTTGAGCATTGGGCATCGAGCCTGACTTAAAACTTAGCGTGCAGTGATAATGCATAAGGAGAAAGGGTAAGAAATTAAGGAAGAAACTTGATCCTCAATCCTTGAAATGTCATCAAAGATCAAAGGTCGAGGGGTCAACTTACCACTTATTGCAAAGTGGTAAGAGGTAAGACTGAAGAGTGAATCCTGAAAGTCCAAAAAATAAGGACTTAGTGGATACCTTTCCCAAGTCTAGTGACTTTCCCTCTAAAATATCTATTAGCTTGAAATCACCCTTCTTTGCAACTAAGTTCATCCTTTTTTGTTTTAACTGATCATCTGGGTTGAAGACACCTTCAAGGGTGATGAGACCATTTGGTAGCTTTTTGCTACTTATCTGCACAATCAGATCACCATATTGATTATGTAGCTTATATTGATCTCTTTTAGAAATTTTTTTCTCTCTTACAAAAAATTCACTATCTATTGGTCACTATCAAAGACCTGGTAGTGATGTTGGTTATCAGGAAAAATAGGCCTCACAACAAGCTTTATTTTATACTCCTTTTTGTTTTTAATATGTGTTGGTATGTCAAACTAAGCACCAACTATTGCAAGTCTATCAACATGATTATTATGATTTCTTGGACTTTTTTGGATGTTAAAACCCTAAAATCCCTCTATCAAATCCCAAACCCTATGCTTGAAGGATTTAAGAAGATTATTCTTGGTTGACTTTTGAGATCTGACCTGATGGAAAACTAATTCACTATCACCAAATAATTGTAACAAATTGATGTTCCTTTTTTGTTCAAGTTGGAGACCTTGGATGAGTGTTTCATACTCAACCACATTTTTAGTGCAACTAAATTGAATCCTGAAAGAGAATTAGTATTTCTCCTTTCTTGGAGATACCAATGTTACACCAACACTAGCACCATTCTTGTTCCTAGAACCGTAATTTTTTTTTTACCACAATGCCCCTATATCCTCTTGACTTTTTATGAGATTGAGGATAGTAACATTTTCTTCATGAATGCAATCTGTGCCAAGACTATTATTTTCCACTTTGGCAACAATTAATGGGTCAAATTATAAAACATTTCACAATTCATCAAACAAATAATCAGGTACCTTCTCTATAGGATTAGAAATCTCATGAATAGAACACTCCTCCTTTTGACCATGCAATGCATAGTTCATCTTTATAGGGATAGGAGTGTAAGTATCTAGATGATCCTTTTCTATGGGCTTAGATCTTATGGTTTCTTTAGTACCATATCTAGTTCTAAATAACATGTGAGACCAATCAAAAGATAAGTACCCACCTATCTTAGCAGTGAAATATCTAGAAAAATAAATGGTGAAATGAGCAGTGAGGTCTATGATTGAAATTTCTTGAAAGACATCAAAACCAGGGCATGCATGCAAATTCAATTTTAGGTTCTTAATTACTCCCACTATTTTGATAGCAATGCCATCCAATTGTAAAATCTTCCTAGCTACCAGTTCATACTTTATGTCAAGAATGCCAACAATATCCCTAGTCATAACATAACTACTTTCCCATAAATATATCATACAATTATGCACCATATGATTTCTAATAATTAGAGAAAGATAGAAGGGATGTGTCTTACTAATTTTGTGAGAATTCCCTTCTTCTTTGGGTTTCACTAGGCTGCTTGATGGAGTAGTCTGCTCCTTTTCTTGTACATCACCCATCTATTGATTTTCTATTAAATCTTGTTGTAGAAAATTCCTTTGTTATGGAATGGGTAGAGCTTCCCACATAATAAAATTCAAATTATCTCTTTTCATTTGATCCACTATGTTGAAACGAAGTTGACTGGTTTAAGAAGGATTTTTTGGGACAACAAGGTCTATTGTTGTTGCTTGCTTGGGCCTACTAATAGGCTGATTTGATTGTGGAACATCTACTAGTTTACCTATTGGTCCGACATCTAAAATTTGTTGAGGTTGTTGAGAGACTAATGTTTTCCCAACCATGGAAGATGCACCAACCTCCATTTCTCTTTTCTTTGATCTTGTATTTTAAGCTATTGTATCAGTAGTTACTTGATTTACACCACAAAAATATTTGATGTCAATTGACCAATGGGGAGTCCTCATGTGCATGATTTTGACCACTAGTAGCTAGTTGATTTGTGCTAATTTGTTGCCCTGAAGTAGAGGTTTCATTCTAAACCAAAAGAGTTTGTACAAACTCTCCATTTTGGTAAGAATTTTTATTATGATATCGTTTACAAGGGTAACACCATTCCTTATCTTGGGCTAGATTATTTTGGACTAGGACAAAATCCTTAGAAGTGTTGGTAGCAGTTGGATGTATGTTGTTTAGGGGTTTAGTATGATTCCATTGATTTTGTACTTGATGAGGCGATCTATTTTGTTGATAACCTTGACTTTGAGGCTAATAGGGCCTACTATTTTGAGCTTGCTGCCTCTTTATTGATACTAAATCATTGTTCATATTTCACAACAAGATGCCCCACTCTTTAGGAAATGCAACAAAAGTAGAAGTGTGGCTCATGGAAACAACTGGAATAAGAGCCACTAGGATAGGAGCTATTGTTGGATGCAAGGGAAGCTATAGAAATAATTGCATTGGTGGCCTAGAAGATATCTTCCCAGCTTGTATTAAACAATTTTTTTCCCTTATAAAAATATCATATGCACCTGGTAAGGTAAAATCTCTCATAGATTGAATCATAACACCAATATCACTATTAAGAGCTTTTAAGAAATAAAGGAAGAAATACTCAAGAGAAGGTTTGACCAAGGCATGAATTCTATCCCAAGTCTTTTGAAATATATAATTAAAGCCACTCATGAATTCATGAGGTACTCTTTTGATGTCAATTATTCTAGCAGGGACAAATGGTCACTTTTATCTTCAAAATTCTTGCATAAATTTTCACCTGACTCATCCCAATTATGAATGGATTTGGGTGGAAGTAATCTATACTAGTACAATGCTTTATCCTTAAGGGAAGTTACAAGAAACCTAACAACCACATTTTATTTTGTTACATCATGCACTGAGCATATATTTTCCACATCTATGATGTGCTCTGCTAGAGTTGTGGATGTTTCACTAGTGAAATGGGGAATGATTTTCAAGGCATTGATTGGTATATCATCTTTTTGGGATGGAATTAAAGGGATACCACCACTAAAAGACACAAAGGGTTAATTTTTGGGTAAATCTATGTAGAATAAATTCTTGTGTATGAGCAGTAGGTATTCTAGTTTGGGAAGATCTACCCATAGGTGGCATAGATTGAGCTCTAGGAGATGGATTTAAGCTTCTATCTCTCCTAATGGATGAAAAATATTTTCTATTTATTATTCTTGAAGAAAAATATGGTAAATATGGTAGTTCAATATATTGGAAAATACCTCTAGAAGATTCCCTTGTTTGAATTCTGGTTTGCCTTGTAATCAAGATTTTTGGGTAGCAATTCAGTCACCAACATTGATGTAGAATCCTCCCTTGAACGTAGAGTCACTAGGTACTTTTTTGAGAGCCTATTCAAGGATGGAATGTTGAGAGAAAAAACACTCTCTCAACAAGATGAAATGATTTTTTTTTTCATCCCACCAAGACACAAAGGGTTAATTTTTGGGTAAATCTATGTAGAATAAATTCCTATGTGTATGAGCAGTAGGTATTCTAGTTTGGGAAGATCTACCAATAGGTGGCATAGATTGAGCTCTAGGAGATGGATTTAAGCTTCTATCTCTGCTAATGGATGAAAAATATTGTCTATTTCTTATTCTTGAAGCAAAATATGGTAAATATGGTAGCTCAATATATTGGAAAATACCTCTAGACGATTCCCTTGTTTGAATTCTGGGAATGAATGCATAGGTTTTCCCTGTAATCAAGATTTTTGGGTAGCAATTCAATCACCAACATTGATGTAGAATCCTCCCTTGAACGTAGAGTCGCTAGGTAATTTTTTGAGAGCATATCAAGGATGGAATGTTGAGAGAAAAAACACTCACTCAACAAGATGAAATGATATTTTTTTTTGTCCCACCAGGTGAGCTAGAAACTGTTGTCACATAAAACTACACTCTATTGAACAAGGAGTTCACTTTTCTAATGACACAATGGAAAAAATCTCAAGGTGTGGGACCTTGCACGAATGAGGTTGTGTCTCTAGAGAAGGATATATTCCTTTTTCTAATATAAGTACAAATTTGTTGGTCTAACCCAACACATTGAAACATATCACTACTCTACTCTAACAACTCATGAGGAAAAGAGATAGAAGGATAACATGAAATGGAAATAGAGGTGATACACAAAGATACAATTTATTTCTTCTTTTCTTTAGATTGCTTAATACATTAAAAAATCAACTAAAACACATGTTCAAACATGAAAGAAAGAATTTTTACTCAAACATTCAAGAAATAGCTATGACAATAGCTAGATTTCATTAATATAAGGCATAAAGCTAGACTTTACGATGGATGAATGTAGAGATACAATGTTTGCAAAAGAAAACTATGAGAGGATCCCAAAAAAACCCCTAAAAAGAAAATAAATGTTTCTTTTATAGATAAAACATAATTTGGATGAATGCAACTCAAACCATAACCCAAATAAGGTTAGTAGTCAAGGAGATATGATCGAGGAAAGATCTTCTCATGAAATCTATGCTAGAAAGAGAGCCTGGAGAAATGAAGATCTGCATGCGATACGCAGCAATGAATGTTTTCATGAAAGTGCATCCAAATCCCCCATAAAATCAGGGATATGGGCATAAATCCATCAAAAGGGACAAAAAAACAATAATAAATGAGTATGGGTGCCACAAAATCCACTTGCAAAAGTTATAGAATGTATTTAATACTGCCTTTGAAGCCAAAAGGTCGAAACAAGCAGTTGATAAAGTGGTTCGAGCATTAATGGTGTCAGCTAAAAAACATGCCAAACCTATGGAAAGGTAGGGGCATTAGGCTCAAAAGGAAACCTTTTCTTATGCATTAAATGGTTTGGAGTTTTGAAACAACATCTTTGTTGGGCATCGGGCCTGTGGCTTATGACTTACCATGAAGCGATAATGTGCAAGGGGAAACGTGAATGAAGTAAGGAAGAGACATGATCCATGAAAGGTCATTGGAAATCGGACGTTAGGGGTCAGGTTACCACTTATTCCAAAGTGGTAAGAGGTAAAAGACATAAGAGTGAATCCAAAATGTCCAAAAAATAAGGACAATCAAATTTTAAAGAAATGGGACCTCGGGAGGGAATCCTAAGGTGTTGAGAAGGAAAGACATTATTGAGAAGGTGGTGGAAAGGAAGAAGTTTTTTGGTGGTCAAGCATTAGGAGGATGCCTTACCTCTTACCATAATAATAATAAAATGTAAATGGAGACCTCGACCTCTGAAGTTTGAAACATCAACACTTAGTGCTTTTTCATGAACGAGACTTCAGTGATTAGGTTGTAGGAAGAATGAATTCTTCTTGTGAAGAAAATAAGAAGGGGTAAATGGGATGCCCTATCCTCCATGCCTGAAAGGATGACACTTAGTCACCTTTCTAATCATATATCAAGAGGTTGGGGGTCAAAGGATAGGCTTACCTCTTGCCTTAACAAAGGTAAGAGGTAAAGGGTAAGACTGAAGTTCGACCCTTGAAAGATCAACACTTAGTTGATTTTTAGAAGGAAGGATAGGGGGTAGAGGGAAAGGGTTAATCCTGATGGGTGAAGCCTAAAATTTCAAAGGGATAAATGGAATGAAAGGAAGAAGGAGAGAAAAGGGGAGAAGAGAAGTAAGCAAAAGCCCAAAAGTCTAAAAACTTAGGACAACCAATTTTTGGAACCCTCAAGGAGAATTCATGCAAGATGGCCCATGTAGGATCTCATATATTGGTTACCAATGATGGGTCATCAAAGGGTGGCACGAAATTTCAATAGTTACCTTTTAGGGCAAGAGAATCCAACAAAATATCTACCATTAGATTTGAGACCTAATTATAAACAATCTAAATTTACAATATATCATTAATTTAATGTATGTTGATAGTTTAATGTATTTTAAATTATTTTACTTAACACACATTTTTCTCTACCATGTGCTCCCATTATATATTACACCTATTGTTGTAACTAGTTAATATATTACATACATCCTACCAACAACAAACCTTACATAATTTTCAAGATTGAGACACATTTTCCCAACATTGCCATGGTGAAACAACTTGGAGATATGAAAAAATGAGAGAGGTTATTGTGGAGGGATCCTATGTGACACTATAGCTTTAGAAAAAAATGTTTCTAGGTTCCATGACTTTTGAAAAACAACCATCAAATTTTTCCACTTTTTGGCACTTAGGGCTCTTAAGAAAAATGTCGACACAATAAGGTCTAGAATGATCAGGCATGTTGGGGTGAAAAATAGGAATTTTAATAACATAAACCCACCCACTTAGATGTGTCAACATTGTCAATTTGGTGCTCTTTGTGCACGCTCATTTCAAAAAAAATCTCTTTATGCATGCTCATTTTTTCAAATTTATGAGCTTCTACACTTCTTGATGAATCAACCCAAAGGGGTCCCATTAGGGTTCCCCCACCCATGCACTCTACTCCTTCCCAGAATGTTGCTTCCTCACCTTCGGCTTCTAGGGGGACTAAAATTATGCCTCGTGCTTCATACAATCCTTTTCCTAGGGGTTCAAATGGGTCCGCCTCTTCTCTTTGGGGTAAGGACACTTTGTTTTCTAGTGAGAACATTGTATCCTATGTTGAAAATGTTGTTGGTTGAAAGGTTCTGAGAAAGGAACCCCAAGATTCTTTGTCTATTTTCTGCATTGTAGAAGGGGATGAAGTGGATGTCCCAGATACTATCTTGAATTCAAGATGCTATGGAAGGTTTGAATTTTTCCTTGGTTGAAAAGTTCTTTGCTAGCCATCCTAATATTGTCAAGGTATGTAAGTGGGCCACTAACACCTAGAATCTTAAGGGTAGTGTGTCCATAAGTGCTATGCCTAAAGGTCTATTTTTATTTACCTTTGTTATCCCTGAGTATATGATTAGGGTTCTCATGGGAGTTCCTTGGGATTTCGATAGAAGCTTCAGGAAAATTTTGTCCTTGTGCAAGTGGAAACCAAGGTTTGATGCCTTCGTTGACTTAGGTAAAGTTGCCCCTACCTGGGTTAGACTCCCTAGTTTGCCTTTGGAATTTTGGTGTCAATGTTTTTTCAAAGGTATTTTTGATTCTTTTAGCACCTTGGTTATGGTGCATAAGGTAACCCTTCTCAAGTCTAGATTGGTTTATGCTAGAATGTGTGTGAATTTTGTTGTCAACATAATTCTTCCTACCTCTGTGGCCTTAAAATCAAGATTTGGAAGATGGGTTCAACCATTGGAATATGAAAAAGCTTTGGTATTTTCCAAGGGTGTAATAAATTTGGTCATCTGTAGTATTTTTGTAAAAAATTCCCACTTGAGCCTAAAAATCCTCAACATGGAGTCCTAGAGAGCTCTCCCTTGAAAATATGGTTCCAATGAATCTAATAAAGGAGCTTGTTACACCAGTTCCTAACTCAGCAATGTTGCTTTCTGATAAGGTGATGTCACCTTCTCAAATATTGAATGAGGCAATGGGTTAGACTCTGAATGAGGGTGTTCCCAATGCAGATATGGCTCTCTTTGAGGGGGATATTATTGGATTTAATACCTCGCCTTCCTTAGAGAAATATCTTGAACCATAAAATGGTAATGAAAAGGTGGATAACCTGGAAAAATCAGCACATGAAATGGAGGGAGGTGTTTCTAAAATTCAAGAACAACAAAGTGAATCTCTAGAGGATAGTGATATTGTTAGTCAGATAGAAAAATTATTGGATTCCTCCCACAAGCTTTATATTATACACCTAGATTTGGTGGATGATCATACGCCATAAGATAAGAAAGAGGACGGTAAAGACAAATGTAAGAAAATCTTGATAAATTATGGTCCCCCTCGGAAAGAGGGTGTGGTAGATGAGGAATGGATAAATATAAAATCAAGGAAAAAGAAGAAAACAAACGTATGAGGAAATACCAAAGTGGGAAGACCGCTACTAAAAGAGTGAAGGATCAAAGAAATAACAAGAGATGTGGCAATTGGTAAGCATAGAACTCTTGACTCCCTGGCTAGGACTAAACCCAGAAAGAAGTAAGGGGAGATCTTCTCCCACCCTTTGTAGTGTCAAGGTGATACTGCTTTTCTTTTATGCTTCGATGTGTCTGTTGTATTGGAATGTAAGGGTACTTAATGGCCCTTATATACATCTATTAAAAGTCTATGTGGCTGATGTCAAATCGGATGTCCTCTTAATTTAAGAAACTAAAATGAAAAGAGAAATTTTTGAGAAGGTGATAAAGTTGTTTTGGGCTTGGGCTAGTTTTGAAGTTAGTGATGCTGAAGGGGCTTCAAGGAGGATTGCGACCCATTGGAACCCTTCTAGGCTTGCTAGAAGTTTAAATTTCTGCAATAAGAATTGTCTTATAGTTTCTATGGAAGATAATATAACCTCGATCAAGTGGAATATGATCAATATTTATGGTCCTAACTAAAGACTAGATAGGCTTGATCTATGGAACCTACTGGAGGGTATCATTATTAATAGAAGGGAAGAAATTTGGGTGCTTGTTGTGGATTTTAACTCCCCTTTGTATCCCTTAAAAAGAGTGGAGGCCTTACTGATTTCTTGGATAACATGGACTTATAGGGTTTTTTAACTCCGTGGGATTAATAGAAATTCCTCTAAATGGATCTATTTTTAATTGGAGAAATAGAAGGTAGGGTAGTCATTTGATCCAAGTTAATTGGGATAGGTTTCTTATTTCCTTCAATTGGAACATCTTGCAGAATCTCACCCTTTCTACTTTCCCCAAAATCAGTTCTAAACATAGTGCTCTCCTTTTGGAGTGGGATGATAAAAGGGTTAAAGGAACCTTTCCTTTCACATATAAAAAAATGTGTTCTCTTCATATGGACTTCAAATCCCTTGTTGAAGAGTGGTGGAAAGCTCCTTGTGATGGTACTCCTAAGTATACATTATCTTATAAGCTAAAAATGGTCAAAGAGAAAGTCAAGAGGTGGAATAAGTATTCATTTGGGAACATTTTAACCACTAAAAAAGATTTAAGATTAAAATTAAAAGAGATTCAAATCTGATGGAGCTTGAAATTATGGATGAAGAGACTTGTAACCAAGAAAGGGATATTAGATCTCAATGGAATAAAATAAATAAAAAGGAAGAAATCTTTTGGAAATAGAAATCAAGAATCCAATGGTTGAGGGAAGGGAACAAAAATACAAAGTTTTTTCATGAATCCAACTTAAAACATAGAGGAAGAAACAAGATTAGATTTTTAGTTACTTCTAATGGGACTAGACTTGATAAAGAGTGTGACATTGCTAAGGAGGTTGTTTCCTTTTTCTCAAATTTTCCTAAACTTTCAATGGTTGATAATTCTTAATTGGATGACTTCATTCAAGTGATTCCTAATGTTATTACAAAGCATGATCTAAATGAAATTTCTAAATTTGTTTCTATGAGTGAAGTAAAGGAGGCTGTTTTCTCTTTTGGAGCTTTCAAAGTGCTAGGGCCTACTGGCTTCCCTCTAATTTTTTTCCAGGTCTATTGGGATATTGTCTCTTTTGACTTGTTCAATGCGGTCAAGGATTTCTTTAGATTGAGAAGGATTTTAAATCAGATGATCACCACTTTTATTATGCTTCTAAGACTAATGAAGTTGCTTCTATGAATGAATATAGACCTATCAGTTTGTGTAACACCACTTATACGATATGCTCCAAGATTATGGTTAATAGAGTAAAATTAATTTTGAATAAAATGATTAGTGTTAATTAGAAAAGGTTTGTCCAAGGAAGAAAAATATTGGATGCAACTATTTATACTCATGAAGTGTTACATTGTATGGATCACAACAAAAAATAGGGTATGGATTTAAAACTGTATATTTCTAAATCTTATGATCAGGTCTCTTGGAATTTCCTATTTGATGTTCTTGAAAAATTTGGTTTTAAAGGAAATTTTTTCAACTTAATCAAATCATGTGTCACTTCTCCTAAGTATTCTATCCTGATTAATGGGGTTCCTCAAGGCTTCTTATCCTCTGGCCATGGCCTGAGACAAGGGGACCCATTGTCTCCCTATTTTTATGTCATTGTTGTTGAAGCTTTGGGACACAATATCTAGAAACAACTTGCTAATAAAGCTTTGAAAGGTTTTTGTGTTGCTTCTTCCCTTTCCCCTACTTCACATCAATAGTTTTTCGATGACACTATCCTCTTGAGGGAGTCCTCTATTTTGGAAGTGTAACAATGGAAAGTGATCCTTGATAAATGTGCTAAGGTTTTTGGCCAATATATTAATTACCAAAAGAGTAAAATCTATTTTTTCAATACCAGCCAGATTCTTAAGGACAAAGTGATAAGTATTTTAGGGTGCTAGGAGGCTGATTTTCCTGCTACCTATTTGGAGTTACCGTTAATCTCAAGAAAACCCAATAGTAACTACTGGAATTATATTGTGGAAAATATTTATAAGAAGTTGGAAGGGTGGAAGGGAAAATTGCTAAGTTTTGCTGGTAAGGTTCAACTCTTAAAAGCCTCTTTACAAAACATACATGTATATTATCTCTCTCTTTTCAATATTCCTACCTATATTATTGAGAAAATTGAAATGACTCAAAGGAGGTTCTTATGGTTAGGTGTGGAAGAAAGGAAAATAATGAATCTTGTAAGATGAGAAATTGTTTGTACTAAGAGGGAAGGAGGATTGGAAATAAGACGAATAAAAAGGTTCAATAAAGCTCTTGTGGAAAAATGGGCTAGTTCTTCTAGAAGGGGAAAATGATTGGGTTCAAATTCTAAGGGATAAATACTTGGGTAGCAAGGATGTTTTTTATTTCCTTATAAATAAGGAACTTCCTTATGGTTTTGTGTTCTGGAATAACTTGCCAAAGGTCAGAGGCACTCTAAGAAAAGGAGAAAAATTTAGAATTGGGAATGGGTCTAGAGCGGACTTTTGGGAGGATGCATGGTCTACATGTGATCCTTTTTCAGCTAGTGACAACCTTTAGAAAATTAGAATAATATTGAAGAGAAGTATTGGAAAAAAGGTCTCAAACTATTTAAAATTGGGATGGGTTGAGACTCAAATGGATTGACTTCAGGAACTATTTGAATAATGTTTCTCTTTGGGGTGGCAGACAATTGAATTGGGATGTTGCTTTGGCCTCTCTCTTGAGGCAGATTGGGAACCCTGGAATCTTCTCAAGAAATAGGGTTGATGATTGGATTTTGATAAAAAATACTTTTGGGAGATTTTCAGTTAAATTGGCCTATGAGACTATGGATTTGCAACCTCTCCATTTAGAGATCTTTAACTAGAATACAGTTTGGAGAAAGAACTTAATCTCCAAGATTAACTACTTTTGGTGGATAGTGATGCATGGAAAGATTCTTGCAATTGACAACCTTAATAAAATGGAATGCTACTTAGTTAATAAATGTTACCTATATAATGAAGAGGAAGAGACTGTTTTGCATTTTCTCTTTCAATGTTCTTATGCTCAATAAGTTTGGGATTTTTTTTCTTAAGAGTCTAATGGTTAACTGGGTTTTCCCTCCTTTGGTTAAAATGTTTACTGATTAGTGGAGTTTATGACCCTATTCTCACAATATAATTCTTGAAATCTGGAGGCAAGTTCCCCCATTCCTCACTTGGGGTTTGTGGAAAGAGAGGAATAATAGCGTCTTTAGGTATACTACTAAAAACAACAAAGAACTATGCATGGATATCAAGAAATAGATTCAAGAGAACATAGAAATATGTAATTATGCTCCATCAAAGAAATGGCCTTCATATCAAGAGATGAGAATCAAGAAACAATGGGGTCTCTCTCATGATCTTAACATTGTTAATTGGGCTAAAAAAATTATTAGGAAAATCACTATTTGGATCCTCCTGGACCCTAGGTGGATTAAATGTAACTTTGATGGATGTTTAAAAGGGAATCCAAGCCTAGCAGGGGCATGTGGGGTTGTTAGAAATGAATGTGGCATCTATGTGATTGGATACAACAAGGTTCTGGGAACAAAAATAAAGAATTTTTTGAAGGCTTATGATGCTTGAATAAGAATAGGCTATCTTAAAGATAATGGCTACACAAAGGTTATTTTGGAGGGTGATTCCAAGTTTATAATTGATTATTTAAATAATAAAGCAAAGGCCCCTTGGGAGATAAAATATCTATTAGATGACTACAAAATTATGTTACAATATTTCCAAAGTTGCAAGATATGCCACACCTTCAAGGAAGGTAATAGGGATGTCGATGCCTTAGCAAATTTTGGATTTAGGCAAGAGGCAATAAAATATTGAGATTTTTCCAATTTATCAAACCAAATTAAGGAAATAATTGCTAAGGATAGAGTGGGAGATTCAATTTATCATGGACAAAATGGTAATAATTAATAATAGTGGCTCACAATGTTGTCCAATTGTCAAGTTGGTTGTCGTCTTTCTTTGGTGGAAATTGAGCAAGTTGATACGATGGATTAGGAGGTATAATATTAAAGGCAGTGGTATGCCATATTTGAAAGATTTGAAAAGAAAGGGGTGGAAAGGATAGATTTTTTTGGAAACCTTGTGTGTTAGAAAGAAATATGCTAATGATGATATAGGGATCATTATTCACATCCCTAAAAATCATGCATTTGATTTTGGAAAAGACATTTTGATATGTGTTTTCGCTGATGTGAGGGAGGGTAATAAAAAAGAGAAATCATGGCTCATAAAGGTGGCATAGTTGTCAGTTATCATAATGACATGAATTGAAAAAATGATATTTGGCTTTGCATTTAGATTGATTATTTTAAACAAACTGTTAGAAGGTTCAAGCCATTATTATTGCAAATAAAAAATCACTAAGTCTCCATCAAAACTAAAGTTTTTGAATTACCTGTTGCTACTGTCATGAATGGGGAAGGCCAAAGAGATGAGTTTTTAATGCTTCTTAAGAGTTATTCTACCAAAAATAAAACCATGGGAGGCACTAGGAAGAGGATGAAACCAAGAAAGTATGACTCCTTGAGAAATAATGTAGAGCTTTGGGATTTGTTTGAGCGGGCTAGGTTTACCCCTTACTTTTCTGCCATGGAAGGTTACAATGAGCAACTTAACTACAAATTTGTGAATGCCTGGAAAGATGGGGAAGTTGAGCTATGTGGACTTCATTTTATTGTCGATGCTAAGCTCATATCCAAAACGACGGGGCTTGCATATGAAGGGAAGAAGGTGGCTAAGGTAAGCAATGGAAAATATCAAACTTATATTGATAAGTTTTTTGAGGATAAAGAAAAAGTTGAGAGATTTCAAAATGGGTACTCTAGGATTTTACTTCCTCCATAATACCATAATGTTTGCTTATTTGTAATGAAATACTTTACATTGGGAGGCCATTTTCAATTTTTCCATGGCTATCACTTTCTAATTTTGAACCACATCCGTCATCTTGAGAAAATTAATCTTTCATTTTTCCTCTTTTCTTCTCTAAACCAAAGCCTTACCAACAATACTAACCCTCCTTTACACCAAATCTTGATTCGTGTGATATGTAAATATGTCATTGCTACTTCCCCGCAAAGAATTTTTTTCCTTAATTTTCTTGAAAACCCTACTCCCAAGAGTTCTATTAAAATTGAGCTTATATAAAGCCGACTCTACTCCCTTACTAAATATTTTTCTAAAGCCTCCCCCAATCTCGTGGACTCCTCTTGGTCATACCTTCTCAAAGTCACTTCAGAAAAAACATAGTGCTATTGCTATTGCTCCCGTTGTGAAGAAGAAGAGAAAAATATTGATTCACGAGTTGGGGGCTAACCCCAAAACTATAGTGATACTTAATGACAATGAAAACAACCTTGAATGTTCCACTCTAGTGGGTCAAATATCGAATCGACTTGCATTGGCTACATCGAAGGGGTTTCAAAATAGTAAAAAATCTAAAAGTTCAGAAGAAAAGAAGGAAAAAGAGTCTCTAGATAGTAAGGGGAAGAAGGTGGCAAGGAAATAAAAGGCTTCATCTTTTGAGGATGTGTTGAGAAAGCTTGGTGTTGAGTCTCCCAAGGAGGAGTCAGAGTTAGAGGAAGTGGAAGAATCTATCCATGAGAAGGAGGAAGGTGATTCATAGCAAGAGGATGGGAAAGATGTTGAGGAAGACATTGATATGGACATTGATAAAGGTGATGCTACCAATGACCTAGAGGTTAGGGAGATTACTAACCCTATTAATGAATATTTGAAAGAGAACATGTCAATTTTGAATTATGTTTGAATTCAAAGGGTGGAGGAAAGGATGGAGTTGTTGGAAAAATTGATGCAAAAGGATGATAATTCTAGTAGGTTCCAGACACTTGAAAATGTGGTGAAGAGTTTGTGTAGGGTCATGGATGAAGTCATGAAAAAAGCTATCATGGCCACTATCTCTAGACAAGGAAAGATAAATAAATAGAAGAGGAAAAAGGCAAACGATGACGAGGCCGATTTGTCTAGAAAAATGGAGCTCAAAGATAATTTTGAAGATTTTGTTGAAGAATTGGTGGAGGCATGGAGCATGATTAAGGATGCTTCATCCTCAATGCTCTTCCCTCTCATTTTTTTTTTCTTACTTGTTATTCCTTGTATAACCACCCCATCTTTTACTTTGGTCAAAATGGGTCCCCATTGTTTCTTGTCCTTGTTTGTTTTAGTTTGGGACTTAGGAGTTGTTCTTTTCTCCTAAGTATTTGTCTTTGTTATTTTGCTCTGGCGGAACCAGAACCATAACCAACCCTTGACTTGGAACTTACTTAAGTTCTATATCTCAACCCGATTTTCGATCCCAATCCCACTCCCGCTTGTTTCTTTGTGTTTTGCTTTTTGGTCAGTGTTGTTTTCCTTTCGCGGGGTCAGATCCAGAATGGATCTTGAACTCAAAACTTTTACAAATTCCAATTTTGGTTCCTATCCCACCTCCGCCTCCACCTTTGTCTTTTATTTGTTTCATTTTGGGTTTGGTCCTTCCGATCTCATTTCCACCTTGTTTTCTTTCTTTCATTATTTTTTTATTTTTTTTGTCCTTGGTAGAACCAAAACTGGATCTGGAACCAAACTGAGAACTTTGTAAAAGTTACTTGGCCAGTCCTGATCCCAATCCCATCCCTGCTTTCTTGTTTTTGTCCACTCTACTTTAGCTCCATGATATTTATGTACCTGTTCCTGTCATGATCCTGCACCTGACCAACCACATTAATGGAATTAATTGCAATCCCTCCACATGCGTGAAATCAAATTTAACCTTAATTAAGGTTAAGTTGCCCATTATTTTTATTGTTTTAAATGGTGATAGCGAGCTAGATCTGAGAAAGAAAAGGAGGATCACAATTTAGTTAAGAATCTAGCATTTGCACGTAGATTGGATCAGGTTTCAACTTATTGGATAGCATTTAAGGTAGGTGGAATTTTCTCCCACTCTGCTTCCCTTATTGTTTTTTCATTTCTTTTGTTTTTGCCTTGTGTTCTTAGTGCGTTCACGAGATTTCTTATGGATCTTCGTTTGTTTTCATGGTGTTGCTTTTGTTCTTTGTTTTTTTTCTCTCTCTATCTTTCTCACTTTCTTTTATGTATTTTTTGGTTTGTTTTGCTCGTTGCTGTCATTTTCAAGTTTTTTCATGTCCATACTGCTATGCCCTGGCTTTGTTTGGGGTGTCATTTTCGAAGAGATTTGAAGGTTCTTAAAGTTCTTTGATCTGTTAATCGGCCCGTCCAATATTTTTTAATTTTTTGGCTTGATGATTTTTGCATAGGGTTTTGATGCCCTAAATTCCTAAGTCAACCGATCATAAAAGCTAGGGCTTTTTGTGTGATTTCAATTTAAAAATCGTGCCCTAGTTGATGGTTTCCCCTCGGTCATATGAGGGATGGATTTATGTTGTTACTTTAATCCTCCTCAACTCGTCATATGTCCTTTTTTCAAACTACTAAGTGCTCAATTAGGATGGTGTCATGCTTAATAATAATGGGTGGAAGGGGATCCAGGAATGTATTTGATCCATAAACATTGTTGGTAATGTTTTGAATCCAGTTTCGAACCCACTCCCAATGAGTCATTGACTCTGTTTCACATCCTTTATACTAGAAAAGAGTGGAACCAGAATGGAGGGAGGACTTGAAAATAGTGATGGTCTCATGTCCAATTTTCGTTCCAATCCCGATTCTAGCTCCAATGATGGTCCCGCCCCAATCCCACCAAAAATAAAATATTGCCAATGCCAATTCCTTTTTTTGGTTCCGCCTTCAATGACCTTCAAATTGTACTAAGTGTAAGAGGCTACCTAAAGATGGATAGGGTAATAGGGGAGGTAAAATTTCTATGGATGAATTTTCATTATTTTTATAGATCTAATCCAGGGTTGTCTTGTAGGAAGCAACAATGTTAGGAGCATCTGGAGAAGCTTTGAAGATGGAAGGCCAAGCAACAGAAAGTTCAAAGCAAGTAAAGACCAAAAGGATAAATGTGGAACAACTTCCTTATACATTAGGATATAAACATCGAATTATCACTCCCATAACCAACAAGTTAGATTCGGGATGGTTAGACATCACAGACACCAACTTGGGAACATTTGATTGTGAAGAGTGGATTGAAGAAACCTTTGCAGAGGAAGTTACTTGGAGGAAAGAAAGGATAGTTCAAGCTGGAATTGCTCATGTCACACTCTTTCCTCTATCAATCCAATGCCCAAAGCTCATCTTAACTGCAACAAGAGCCTACAATGCAGTGTCAAGGCAATGCATGGATTAGCAAGGGAATGCCATAATTGACTTATCCCCACAAATGATAAGACTGATGTTTAATGAAATTACTCTAAAGAATCAAAGACAGTTGATAGAGGTAGATGCATTACAAACATTCAATGAGAACAAATATGTCAACAAGAACCACATGAATAAGAAATGGTTAAGAACTGAAAAGAAATCCCTAACTAAGATGACTGACTAGCCCAAAAGGGGATATTTCAAGAAGTGGGTGACCTTATCCTGATGCTCTCTAGAGTGTTTGGGATAAAGGACTCTGCATGCTTCAAGGAATGGATGTTCCCATTCATTGAAGCTATCTTTGATGGTAGACAAAAATTTGATTGGTGTATGATCTTGTCTGACAATTTGCACAATCAAATGGTAAATGTACGGGAAACAAAGACCTTCTATTTGACTTCTTATGTCATTTATACAGCTGCAAGGATGGGTATCTTCCCAAATTTGAATGCATTAGGAGTGTTGGGAGAAGCTCCTGGACAACAAAAAGTATGGAACCATTATGACCAACTAAGTTTGCAAACATCAGAAGAACACCATAGGATAGTCAATGATGCATTTCTGTACGTCATTATCAATCGATTGACTAGTGATGTTGGTCTCAGATTAATTAGGGATGCCATGGAGTTCATTTCTCAATGGGAACATTGGTATATCCAATACCCCAAGTTCTCCTACTTTAGGTTAGCAGGGTTTGATGGAAATCCTCACCTATTGCCAAGGTTATGCACTGATAGAATGATCCTCATGGAGTTTATATATCAAGCCTTGGGAGTTAATGCAAATTTCAGCAACAAGCACAAAATTGGGTGCCATAAGTTTCCCATGAAGTTGGGAGAATACTATTGTCTTCATAATGTGGCTGCAAAAGCAGTATGTGAAGAGTTGATCTACTTCAAGTTGGGACTCTACACATCTCAGAAGAAATTTGATCTGGAGAGGAAGATGCATACCTTGAAATCCCACCATTTTTTATAAGCACTATAATTTGTTGGAGGATTTTTGGATTGATTTACAAGATGAATTTGATGTCAAGAGAGAAAGCTATCAAAGGCTAACCATCCCGAAAATGATTGAGTATGGGGTAAAGGAAGATATCCCTAACACACTATCAGATGATGGTGTGGTTTTAGAGCTAGAGTATGAAGCAACAAAAATAGGCATCAAAGGCTTAGCCCCAATAAATTGGGATGAGGAAGAGTTCATTGATATTAGGCATATTTCTAGGACAATAATGGATAGAAGTATCCAATGGGTACTTTTGAGGATCAAGGATCCACATACTCAATCTTAAAAGAAGAGAAAAGAAGGGGAAACTAGGAGTTATCAAAGAACTAAGAGGATAGAAACCACCAAAGAACAATTGGAGTATCTTCCTCCCATCTCTGGAGGGGATACTGTTTCTAAAATACCTATAGAATAATCTCCTAAAGCACAAGGTATGGAGACCACAACACTTGGGGAAGGATCCTCTTCTCAACCTCCCCTCACTCAAGAACCTAGTGAAGAGGTACCCATGAGTAGTCTTCATGAGGAAGCAAAAAAATATGAAGGGAAAGGAGAAGGAGATTAAATTCCATGATATTGACATTGACTCAGAGGCCACCCAATTTGATAATGAGCCTCTTGTACCTAAATCTACTGATAACACTGAAGAGGCTGACACTAAGCACGTTCTAACTCCTAAAGATTAGTCAAAGCTATTCAAAGATGCAAAGAAATAAGTTGATGCTAAGGCACACGATGAATCAATTATAAAACAACTAGAAGAGGAAGCTAAAGACAAGGCAGATGCACTTGCTAAAAAAAAGAATTAGAAGCCAAGGACAAAGGTGATATGCTTGCTAAGCAACAAGAGTTGGAAGCTTTAGCAAAGGCTGAAGAATTGGAAAGGAAACAAAAGGAGAAGGGGGATCTATTGCTACAACAAAGGGAAGTTGAGAAAAGGGATAAGGAAGAGGGAGAAAATTTAGCCTTGCTTCAAAAGATTCATGAGTTAGAGGAAGAGAAGGCTCAACAAAGGAGAGAAAAGGAAGATTTTGAAGCTAAATTTAAAGCAGTTGAAGAGGCTCGAAGGAAGAAAGAAGAAGAAGAATTGGAGCTAAAATGAATATAGGCAAAATAACAAGCCAAAATTTATCAAGAAGCTTCTAAGCTATGGGCCAAGGTAGGGGAATTAGAAAAACAAAGAGATCAATTGTTGGAGGAGAGGAGAAAGGAAGAAGATCAACTAGCCAAACTAGAGCGAGAAAAGAAAGAAAAAGCTGAGGCTGACAAATTGGCTAAGGAGAAAATAGAGAAGGAGAAACAAGAAGAGGTTGAATCTCAAACCAAGGCAGCACTTTGGCAACCTCTCTCCCCTACCACATCTTCTTCCACTCAGGTAATAACTCCCCTTGCTGCCCCAACATGGCTGAAACTTAATCTGGAGAAGAAGTAGATAGTACAACCACAACCCCTTAATTGGGATGATGTTAGAAAGGATATTGAAAAGGAAAGACCAAAGAAAAGGGATAGATTGATCCATTCTACGAGATTAACAGATGCTAGGGAAATTACTCTTGAATGTGCTATTTCTATGGTTGACAAGGATAAGCAAGATATGCTAATAGGTGATTACCAATTGGGCACTATCAATTTAGGGAGGCCTACCAGGAACCAACCGATGAATTTGATTGATATTTTGGCTTCTTCTACCAAGTCAATAATGATCCAGGACAAGCAAAAGAAAGATGAGCTTAATTCTCAAGTTGATTAGTTGCATAAGTTCTTGAAGGACTTATCTTCCCCTATCTCTTCACATTTTGTTGCTCTTGAAACACCCATTTTGCTAAGTAAGAAAGATGCAGATAACCTAGTGGAAATGAGGAATGCAGTGGGAATGATGGATTAAAAAACTAAACCAAGAAATAGAAGATTTTCTTGTTGAAGGTTGTAGGGTTCATAAAGAAGCATTGGAATTGGTTAATGACATGGTTATAGATGTTGAAAATCTTGAGAAACAAGAGGAAGAATATGTAGGGCATGCAAGGAAATTGAAAGATATTAAAAATCTTCCCAAGAAAACTTTGTTGGAACAATCCATCCTAGAAGAAGATAGTGCAGACTTTATGGAAAGAACCATCAAAATTATCAGATTTAGGTCTTCATTCATTTTCACTCACAAGAATGAGGTGCAACAGGCCGGGAAAGATCTTAATGAATGAATTGAAGAATTAAGAGCAAGTATTACTATACTTGTCAATGAGGATATTCTTGAAACAAATGGCCTACTCCTCGATAAAATCAAGGAAAAATGGACTGGTAGATTTGAAGAGATGATGTAGAAAGGGGATGATGATGATGATATTTTAATGGATAAGCTGGTGGATGTTAAGCAAGAATTCAAGGCTATCAGGAGAGAACTCATCAAACTTAAGGATATGAAAGAATTTGCCTCTTTTGAGCTAGCAAGAATAAAATTTGAAGATTACTAGGTGGATGGGCTTGATATAGATATGCTTCAACAAGTAATCACCATTTATGATGAGTATATGGAGGAGTAGAAAATTTAGAGTTGAAGTTACCACACACATATTCTTTTGACATATCAACATCAAGGAGACACACTTAACTGGATAGTTTCCCTCTCTTATTTTCTTGGATTGTGATATCAGTTCAAACTAGAGATCTCAGCAAGTTCTCCTTTCCCTTCTTGGATAAAGGTTTTTGACAAAGAGTATTTAATCAACAACTGAAGATCCAAATGAAGAATCTTCTTACATTGTTCCAATTGCCCCATGATTTGTGGATCTAGGTTTTGATGAGAGAGATTAGTGCTAAAATGTTTTTATATACAATTTATCTCTACTTTGTAAATATTGGCTCATTGAAGCAAGATTAGCCACCTAGAGGAGACTTAAGAAATAGTTTTTACAGTTTTAGAAGTTTTTACAGTTTATGCAAAATACACTTGGATACATTTTCTTTACAAAGATTTCAATACAAGCTATGTTATTTCTGGAATATTGTTCAATGATAATGTTGATGAATAATAGAAATTCGTGTGCTAGTGAATGTTGTGCATAAGTGTTTCTTACTTGATGCAAATCAATAGAAGATTCCAAATTTAAAGTTATTTCATTAAATTATCTGTAAATGGGATTCTTTTATGTTTTTTGATCTGTGAATTAATGATGAGCTAGTAATGTGTTCTTGTCTAATTGTTGAGGTTTCATGGTTGTATGTTTTGAATTAGCACTATGAATGAATATAATGGTGCAGAATAGTTTGTGGATTGTATCATTTTATAGTTTCTTAGTTACTTGAAAGGCTCATTGTGAAATTTATATGTCCGAATTGAAAGGAGTTTACATTTATGATTTGTTGTTCTATGCTTTGATCTATCTTTTTTCTATTTATTTTACACCCCCAAATGTTAGATTAGTTCACATCATGTAGTTTGTGTCCTTTTTACCAGCAGGCCCCTTAAATAATATAGTTGCATGGACTACTGAATGAAACACCACAGTTGACAACCAACTACAAAGACCTTGGGAGATAGGTGGTTTTAGATCAATTATCTTTTGCAGGAGAAATAGAGTAGAAATATTATGTTTAACGTTGTTGTACTATTTTGACCATCAACATTACTACCATGAATTTATTTTTCTATTCTATTAAATTTTTAGTTGGTATAGGCCATAGGAGCCTGGATTATTATTTTTTCTAGTTTTATTTCTATTAAGAACTCTGGTTATCAGTTGGATACTCTTTTAAGGTTATGCTACATTATAACCTGATTTTGTGAATGGATATTAAGATGAACTAGTTAGATCTCTTGGGGATTATTGACAATTTTATAAAGTTTTATGTGGTGGGTATAGGCTAATGTTTTTTGGTTGATTGGGTTTGGGGGAACTAGTTCTCCTTCTTCTCTACTTCCTCTATTGTGCTGTTTTGTCATGTTGTTGGTCTCTTGACCATTGTTCTTTTGTATGGGTTAGGGCCCTTTCCCCGCTTGATCAATCAAACATTGTCAATTTGGCCCATAATACACAAAACATAAATTATGCTACTTTGGAACTTTCTCTTGAATGCAATTGACATTTTTTGCAATGTGTAAAAACTTATTGCTACAGCCAAATTGATTAGAGTTTTAAAAATTTGAGAGAATTTATTGTGGAGGGACCCTACATTAACCTATTCTTTTAGATAAAACATTTCTAGGTGCCATGGTTTTCAAGAAACATCCTACCAAAGTTTGACACTTTTTGGCACTCAGAGCTCTTAAGAGAAAGTGTTAGAACAATGTAGTCTAAAATGATTAGGCATGTTGAGTACAAAGTAGGAACTTTCATAGAATAAACTCACCCAACCAAATGTGTTGGAACTATTAGTTCAACCCCACAACACACAAAAACAAAATTATGCTACCTTACAGATTTTTCTTCAATGCATTTGACACTTTTTGCAACATATAAAAACATTTCGTCACAACCAAATGGATTGGAGTTTTATAAATTTTAGAGAGGTTATTATATAGGGACCCTACATGACCCTATACATTTAGGCAAAAAGTTTCTAGGTCCATGGTCTCCTAAAATTATCTTATCAAATTTTGTTATTTTTTGATACTTAGGGCTCTAAAGAGAAAATGTCGACACAATATAGTTTGGAATGATCGAGCATGTTGGGGTGCGAAATAGGACCTTGCCTAGTATAAAACTACCCATCCAAATATGTTGAAATTTTTAGTTTGGCTCCACAATGAAAAGAACAAAAAATATGCTACCTTGTAACTTTCTCTTCAATGCATTTGATGATTTTTGCAACATATGAAAACTTGTCGCCACTGCCAAATGGATTGGATTTTTATAAAATTGAGAGAGGTTATTGTGGAGGGACCCTATGTGACCCTGTACCTCAAGATATTGTTTTTAGGTGAAATTATTTATGAGAAACATCACATCAAAACTTACCACTTTTTGGCACTTAAGGCTCTTAAGAGAAAGCATCAACACAATGTAGTTTGGAATGATTGTGCATTATTGGGGTGTAAAATAGGACCTTTCCTAGCATAAAAATATCCACTTGAATGTGTTGGCACTATTAGTTTGGCCCCATGATGAAAATGACAAAAAATATGGTACATTACAACTTTCTCTTCAATTCATTTTACGATTTTGACAATATGTGAAAACTTGTCACCGCAACCAAATGGATTGGAGTTTTATGAACTTGAGATAGTTTATTACGGAGGAACCCTACATGACCCGGTACTTGTAGTTGAAATATTTCTAGGTGCCACATTTTTTGAGAAACAACTTGTCAAAGTTTTCCTTTTGTGCACTTAGGGCTCTTAAGAGAAAATACCAACACAATGTAGTTTAGAATTATCGTGCATGTTGGGGTGCAAAATAAAACCTTTCCTAGCATAAATCTTCCCACTCAAATGTGTTGGAACTGTAAATTTTTCCTCATGATGAAAAAAAAAAAAATTATGCTACCTTGCAACTTTCTCTTAAATGCATTTAAAGCTTTTTGTAACATGTGAAAACTTTTTGCCATAATCAAATATATTGAATTTTTTAAAAATTTGAGGGAGATTATTGTGGAGGTACCCTACATGACCCTATAAGTTTAGATGAAACATTTATAGGTGCCACGATTTCTAAGAAACAACCCATCAAAATTGGCCACTCTTTGGCACTTAGGGTTCTTAAGAGAAAGCTCTAACATAATGTAGTTTGGAATGATCGATCATGCTTGGGTGAAAAATAGGACCTTTCCTAGCATAAAATTGCCCACCTAGACATGTTGGCATTATCGGTTTGGCTCCATGATGAACAAAATAAAAAATTGTGTTACTTCACAACTTTCTCTTCAATACATTTGATGCTTTTTGCAACATGTACAGATTTGTTGCTATGACCAACTATATTGGAATTTTAAAAATTTAAGAGAGACTACTATGGACAGACCCTATTGGACCCTATACCTTTAGATATAATGTTTCTAGGTGCCATGGTTTTGAAGAAACAACCCATCAAAGTTTGTCACTTTTGACACTTAGGGCTCTTAAGAGAAAACACTGATACAATGTAGTTTGGAATGATTGGGCAGGTTGTGGGGTGTGAAATAGTATTTTTTATAGCATAAATGCACCCAATTGAGCATGTTGGCACTATCATTTTGGTATGCTACCTTGCAACTTCCTCTCTAGTGCATTTGATGCTTTTTGGAATGTGTGAAAACTTGTCACCATAGCCAAATGGATTTAAATTTTAAAATTTTGAGATATTTTATTATGGAAGGACCCTACATGACCCTATACCTTCAGAAAAAATATTTTTAGGTGCCATGGTTTTTGAAAAATCAACCCATCAAAGTTTTCCACTTTTTGGCACTTAGGGCTCTTAAGAGAAAGTGTTGGCATAATATAGTCTAAAATGATCGAGCATGATAGGGTGCAAAATAAGAAATTTCCTAGCATAAATATGCCCACTCAAATGTGTTGGAACTATTGGTTTGGCCCCACGATGAATAAAACAAAAAATACGCTACCTTGCAACTTTTTCTTCAATGCATTTAACACTTTTTACTTGTGAAAACTTATCGCCACTACCAAATAAATTGGAGATTTAAAAATTTGAGAGAGGTTATTGTGCAGGACCCTATGAGAACTTATAAATTTAGACTAAGAATTTCTAAGTACCATGGTTTATGAGAAGTATCCCATCAAAGTTTGCTACTTTTTGGCACTTAGGGATCTTAAGGGAAAGCTCCGACACAATGTAGTTTGGAACGATTGGGCATGCTGGGGTGAAAAATAGGAACTTTCCTAACATAAAAATACCTAACCAAATGTGTTGGAATTTTTAGTTTGGCCCTACAACATACAAAACACAAATTATGCTACTTTGTAACTTTCTCTTCAATACATTTGACACTTTTTGCTATGTGTGAAAATTTGTCACCATGGCCAAATGGATTGTAGTTTTAAATTTTTTTAAGAGGTTATTGTAGAGGGACCCTACATGACCTTGTAACTTTAGAGAGTGTTTCTAGGTTCCATGGCTTTTGAGAAAAAACTCTTCAAATTTTACCACTTTTGGGCACTTAGGGAAGTGTAGAGAAAAAACCAACACAATGTAGTCTAAAATGATCAGGAAAGTTGAGGTGTGAAATAGGACCTTTCCTATCATAAATCCACCCATCCAAACATGTTGGAACTATTGATTTATCCCAATGATGAACAAAACAAAAATTATGCTACCTTGTGGCTTTCTCTTCGTTGCATTTGACGTTTTCGAATCATGTGAAAAATTGTTGGCATGGCCAAATGGATTGGAATTTTTAAAATGAGAGATTTTATTGTGGAAGGAACCTACATGAACTTGTACCTTCAAATGTAACATTTATAGGTGCCATAGTTTTTGAGAAACAACCTATCAAAGTTTTCCACTTTTTGGCACTTAAGGCTCTTAAGAAAAAGCGTTGGCACAATGTAGTTTGGAATGATCGGGCATGTTGGCATAAAAAATAGGACCTTTCCTAGAATGAATACACTCACAAAAAAATTTTGGCATTATTTATTTGGCCCCACAATGAAAAAAACAAAAATTATGCCACCTTGTAACTTTCTCTTCAATGCATTTGACATTTTTTGCAATATATGTAAACTTGTCACCATGGCTAAATAGATTGGAGTTTTAAAAATTTGAGAGAGGTTATTGTAGAAGGACACTACATGATCGTGTACCTTTATAAAAAATTATAGGTTCCATGATTTCCAAGAAGTAACTTGTCAAAGTTTTCCACTTTTTGTCACTTAGGGCTCTTAAGAGAAAATACCAACACAATGTAGTCTAGAATGATTGGGAATTTTGGGGTGTGAAATAGGACCTTGAGTAGAATAAACCTACCCATTTTAAAATTTTGGAATTTTTATTTTGACCCTACAATGAAAAAAATAAAAATTATGCTACCTTGCAACTTTCTCTTCAATGCATTTGAAAATTTTTGCAATGTGTGAAAAACTTGTCACCACGACCAAATAGATTTGAGTTTTAAAATTTTGAGAGAGGTTATTGTGGAGGGACACTACATTAATTTTTAACTTCAAATGAATTTTTCTAGGTGCCACAATTTTTGAGAAACATCCAATCAAAATTTTCCACTTCTTGGAACTTAGGGCTCTTCAAAGAAAACATTGACACAATGTAGTCTAAAACGATCCAACATGCTAAGTATGAAATGGGAAATTTCCTATTATAAAACCACCCACATAGATTTTTTTAACTATCATTTTGGCCCCACGATGCATGAAATACAAAGTATGGCTCTTGATAAGTTTTTACTAAACAAATTTGACGCTTTTTGTAAAATTTGAAAATATGTTGCCATGGTCAAGTGGACTGGATATTTTTAAAACTAAGAGAAGTTACTATGCAAAGATGCTACATGACCCTATTCCTTCATATAAATTTTTTGTAGGTGCCATGATTTTTGAGAAATAGTTCATGAAATTTTGACATGTTTTGGCACTTAGGGCTCTTAAGAGAAAGTATTGACACAATGTAGCCTACAATATTTGGGTGAGATGGGTTGTGAAATAGGACCTTTTCTACCATAAAACCACCAATCAATTTTTTTTATCACTATTAGTTTGGACCCAAATTGCATGAAATGCAAAGTATGGCTCTTGTCAAGTTTTCCTTGAGTCAAGCAACTGAGGACGAGGTCTAAAAGTTTGCACAAGAGTATTCACGGACAATCATGATGAACCGGGAAAAATATAGTTGAGTAGGTTGTGCATGTCAATAAGATTAGGTACACCCTAGATTTTGATCGAGATTAACATTAAATATTTTTTTACCTAAGATTTTTGACTTATTCTCTGCAAGGTAGGTGTAGATATGAAAAGAAGAATAAACAATGATATGTGATAGTGTTAAAGTTTGCATAAGCATGTTTGTGGAAGTTAAAGTAGTTTGAGCATATTAGGAGATAGTCCTAATGAAGTTATGGCTTCTTTAATTAATTTATTACAGTCCTAATGAATTTATGACAATCCTAATGAACCTATGATTGTCCTAATGAACCTATGAATACTTTCTAGATTTTTTTTGCATCCTTAGAAAACATAACCCTACAAACATGAAAATATTAGCATTTTCTAATGTATTAATTTAAATTGCCTCATAAAACAAGCCAATAAACACAAATACATCAAGCCCACCATCCCTAGGGATGTTAGAAATAATTAATTTAAGCCTACACATATTATAAATTGATTCACCTTATATTCTTATGCATTGGCCCTTTGTTGTCTATAGTATTTTCACAATATTATTTCTAATGTCCCAAGTTGACCTTCCTTGGGCTTAGGTATTGGATTATTCTCTAGGATTCATGGAGATACACTTTGGATCCCAACAAATTGGGACCATTTATACGGATATTTTTTTCATTATTTGAATCTTTGTTATAATATTTTAAGAACCTAATAAGTTATTTTATGGTTGTTTCATCTTTTCATGTGTAGTTGGTAGGCTACCAAAGTAGACATATAAATAGTATCACTGATAGGAATGTCATTGTGAATATATTGATATAGAAGATATGGGATACTCTATTATGTATATATTATATTTCTTGTGTGTAGGTGGTATCTTGTCAACATACACTGATAATTGGTACCATTGTGGAGGATACAAGATTTAGATTTGTTCTTTGTCATACTATCTATGTGAGGTTCCTACTAGTAGAAATAACCTATACACAATTCAACCCCTGACTATCATTATTGTGTTAATTTTTTTTTTGATTGGAGAGGTGGTGATTTTGTTATTGTGATTTTAAGTGTTTATGCTATTAAAATAAAGTGACTATTGTGACAATGTAATAAAAATTTCATGAGAGTAGCATATGTTATTAAAGTACATTAAATTTATACTTTCTTATTTATGGAATTTGATCCCTTACAAAAATATTACAATATGACGAACAAAATAATATATGAACTATATAATTTCTTTCATTACTATGACCTATTGTAGTGTTACACCATTCGATAATAGATTTTTCATTTTTTAACTTTGCATTGTCTTTGCGCTTCAACTCTTTTCATGCTAAATCTCTTTGAATACATTCTCCTGCATTATCATGCTCCCCCTTTACATGACTATCCTTACATAAATTCCACATTTGTTGAACACCTATGATATTTTTCATCTTGATCAACCAATAGAATATCCCCAAGTTCTTGGATTGTGATGCATAATTATTTGACCATATGATATGTTGACGAAATAATATGCCCCGTTTAGCCAAATCACAATAGAACATCTAAAAGAAACCTTGCATGAACTCTGTAGAATGTGTGTGATCATTATTGATATAAAAATGATACTTCCTAAAGATCTTTCTATCATCCTCTATAATATCATCCCCATTAATGAATGTTATATGCACAAATATAGCAAGATGTGTGGAGTTGTAATATTATGATTGCACCTCATTTTGTGGTTGTAGAGTGTAGTTCTCTACAAAATCGACAATTGAAACATTGGTATCAAGTGGAAACCTATCCTTACATAACTTGAATTACAAGTACGAACATTGAGATCTATGGGTATGCCTTACATATTCATACACTATAGTCTCTCAAAAAATAGACATAAATTGATACACTGGAATATTTTCATTGAACAATTCACATCTTTTTGCTTATTTACCATCTTTTATATTGTATGCTATTGCCTTATATTTTCCAAATTCTACTAGTTTGTTTTCAATTGCATGTATACTTTCCATATGTTCATAAATTGGAAAATGTTGCAAGCCACCACAATGATAACATGTGTCATCCAAGCATAAGTTCTTGTAGAATAATTGGTCATCTTCTCTTTCACATAAAGTGTTTGATATGAATTCTCTTAAAGATATAGGTGGTTTATGTTACACTCCTATAAAACATTGTTAGTATACAAATTTATACATATATGTTAATAAAAATCATAATGATTAGAAAAATCAATATGAACTCTACAACAAGTAGTGTGTGTGTGATTTATTTTGACATAAAAAAGGCTTTAGCATTTCAAAATAACTTTGAATTTTTTTAATTTGAGGATACATTTGTAGATAATTGGCAAAAAATTGTGTTTGAGTCATACCCCAAAAATGCTTTAGATGTGGGCTAGAATTTGGACTACCAATTCTCATTCTTACAACATCTCTTTGATTAGGAGATATTCTTATGTTATTCCTCCAAAATTATTCAATTAGAGATCTCAAGGTTTCAACTATTGGTTTATCTTTCCGTTGGAGTCTACTAGAGAATGCCCATAATTCATTGTTATTTGGGTCCTCCACTCTTTGATGCCTTTCGACAACTCTCATTAGATTTTTTCTACTTATTATCAATTCTTGACTTGTCTTTCTAATGATATGAGCTTTCTTTGTTTGATTTCTTACTATTGTTGATGTAATGTCATGCAGCTTTGCTATCTTTGGCGTGTGAGGTGGAACCCACACTCTCATATACACTCATTGGATTCTTGACAATAGATTTCTCACTTGAAGAATCTAATGTTCTTAGCTCAAGAATCTCAAAAATGGACCTAAATTTTAGATTTCTCATCATTTCAACAAATAATTGACATCTTCTAGCTTCATTTAATTTTTCAAAAAAATTCTCCAAATCTTCTTAACATATCTTTGACAAGTATGCTTTGGAATATTTTCAACCATTGGTTGGAAAATATTCTCATCAATATCAATAAAAAACTTAGGCTTTCCATGCATAAATATAGGAGGTATTCTCAAAGGTAAATTTTCCTCAATATTAGGAATTTCATCAATATTTAAATGAGATGGGATAGATGGCATACCTTCAATTAGAGATGAAAAAGATGACATACCTTGAAGTTAAGATGGAAAAGATAGTGTAACTTCAACTTTAGATGTGAAAGATGGTGTGCCTCCAACTTGAGATGTGAAATATGGTGTACCTCCATCTTCACATGTGAATGATAATGTACATTCAAGTTGAGATGTGGTAGATGGTGTTCCTCCATCTTGACATGTGGTAGATTGCATGCTTCCAACCACTAGTAAAATTTGGCAAATAAATGACTAGGTGACTAAAACGTTTAGTCACAACAACTAAAAATGACTAAATTCTACTAATTTTTTGCAACTCAGCTATAAATGAGTAAATAAATAACTAATTTGGTCGTTGACTAAAAAAAATATTTAGTCACACAAATAAAAATGACTAAATAGTTAGTCATTTATTTAGCAAATCATTTAAGGAATCAAGAATCAATAGCCTGCCAAAATACTTTAATAACATACTCTAGAACATTCATCAAAATCTTATTTTCAGGTGTAGCTCACCAAAATGGAGTTTTCATTTTAATAAACATACTCTAAAATCTTCGTCAAAACCTAATTTTTAGGTGTAGCCTCCCAAAATGGAGAAGTGTTTCAGTAAAGAATGACAGAGAATGGTAAGGAGATGTGCATGATAGGAGGTATAGGATTCACTGCTTCTTATCTCATTCTTGCTTTGCTTAACAAGGGTTACATTATTCACGCTATTTTTTGTAATCTAAGTATTTAACAGACATATATTTGCATAATATCAAATTCTTTCAGATGCTTTTGCAGTATCAATGTATCCTATATAGGTTTTATAATGTATCCTATATAGGGTTTAGAATGCTTTCTTTTAATTTTAAAAAATAAATAAATGATGTATTTTCTTGTGATTAGATAATATGGAGATCTCCTAAATCTACCCAAAATCATTGTCCTCTTTGGCACTATATTCATTACTCTATATGCTAGGGTTTTGCATGTGATATCTTTAATATCTTCATGACTGTGGATTTTAAATAGATCTCAATCTTTTCTTTAATCTTTATCATGGTAACCCTTGAATTCCATATTCCACCTTCAATCTCTTCTAAGAATGTTGTCTTAAGCTAGACTGCATAGTATGCATATAAAGAAAGTCCTTCATACCTACCATTGTTCCAAACCACCATTCACTTCCTTGCTTAAAATTTTGCCTCCATAAGCACAATAACATGTTTTAAAATCATGGTTGCCAATGATTGACCATTAAGGTCACTACTTTCATCAAGATACAATGATATTTTTGTCTTCAAACTAAAAGCATTATGAAAGATAACATTGTGAATTGTTTGCTATGTAGGGTTTGATTTTCTTGCACATTTACTCCTTTGCTAACTACCTTTAAGATTGGATATTGCACCCTCAACTGTAATCTCAAACAACTCACTCACTATCACTTGAAGATTCCTTTCATGAGCATCCTTTTATAAAATCAAACTATGCCCTATAAAATGCCTACTTACTTACTACAAGGGACTCATTGTTTCATGGTATTGTGGGTCTTTAGATCCTTCAACCTTATTGTCACTACTTCACATTCCACAAGGTATTATTCACTATTCTCCCATCTTTGATGAGTCTCAAAACACTTCTCAAACATGCAATCCACTACCTCCATTATGCAATGGCTAAGAATAAACATTGAACTTGTGATTACCACTGTTACTTCATTTGGACAGTCATTCCCTGATTGTATTTACCTTGTCTAACACTATCAATAGAATTTGAAAAACCCTTAAGGTCAACAAGGGGGTAAGGAAACTCACTGTTAAAATCTCCAGTTTACTATGCAAGGTTTGAGCTTTATTATTGTGTGAGGGTGAAAAGGATGCTAGATTAATGATCCAAGAAGAACATGAAAGCGATCTGACAAATAAATCTAATCTACAACCAAAAAGCTTAAAATCTAAAATCTAAAAAACTCCTACACATATGAAATTGAAACTATTCTATTGCAAACATGATGAGGAACCTACTGATTACCAAATGAAATGAATACAAACAATAGATTTTACCATCCCATAGTGGAGTGTATTCGCTTAATGTTGGATTTATCTTATCATAGGGAAGTCTCCAAATTTTGTGTGCAAAGTATGGATGAATGATTGTTGTGTTTGGTTGATTGAAGATAATGGATGAAGCTCTCTCAAGGATGATCTTGACAACACTTCGTTGCTCAATGTATGTTAATTCTCTGATCCTTTTTTTGTGAGGAGAGAGGTTTTTTATATAGAAAAATAAGATTTGAAATGGACGATCAAGATCATTTTAAAGAATATCCAGATCAACGGTCGGAGTGTGTTGAGAGGATTTAAACATGAGAGAATTGTGAAAAGTGGATTGCACAATTTGTGTGATTGGGAAATAGATTGGATAATTAGGGATGTGATTGATCAGTTAACATAATAGATTGATGAGTCAATTTTATGATGGATTACTTAGGAATGTGATGTCTTAGTTAACAAAATAGATAGTTTAGTTAACATAATAGATTGATTAGTTAAAAAATTAGATTACTTAGTCAACAATTGTAATTTTTTCAATCATAAAGTGGGTGAGGAATATGAATTAATTGATTTAATTAATTAATTCCTTTTTGGAGTTTGAATGTGCAAATTAAGTTTGACTTTCGCAAATAAAGTTGCATTAGTTTGATTTTATTTTTCATAATGGATTTGAATGGTTTGATTTAATTATTCAAAATTTGGAGGGAAAATGTTGTAATTAAATTATTATTTTATAATTTAATCCACTTATGGGAATAAGATGATTTAGCGACGTAATTAAATAATTGGCATTATTTAATTAATCAGGACAAAATAAGGTGGGATTAGGACTTTATTAAATAAATGAGATTTATTTAATTGGTCGAAATGATGAAACATGAATTAATCAAATAATGTTGTTTTATTTAATTAATACAAGAATTAGGGTTTTTGGGACTTTAGTAAATAAATGAAATTTATTAAATTTGCCTGAAATGATGAAAAAGTGAATTAGTTAAATAATGTTGTATTATTCAATTAATAGAGGAAGTAGGGTTTTTGATGTCATTTTGATGTGATGCGAGAATGTTGCGGTATGATTTCAAGATGATCTGAGACATTACGAGATAATTTTGAGATGTTCCAGGATGATTTTGAGATGATGTGAGATAATCCAAGACATTACGAGATGATTCTAAACTATTTCAGGGTGATTTCGAGATGATTCGAGACATTATGGGATGATTATGAGTTATTATGAGGTGTTATGGGATGATTTTGAGTCATTTCCAAGTATTACAGGATGATTCCTAGTCATTCTGAAGTGTTACAAAATGATTCTAAATCATTTTGAGGCATTATAGGATGATTTTTAGTCATTCCAAAGTGGTACGAGATTATTCTAAGTCATTCTAAAGTGTTACAAGATGATTCCAATTCATTCTAAAGTGTTACAAGATGATTCCAAGTCATTATGAAGTGTTACAGGATGATTTCAAGTCATTTTGAAGTGTTACGGGATGATTCTGAATCATTTTGAGATGTTACAAGATGATTTTGAGTCATTTTGAGATGTTACGGGATGATAATGAGTCATTTCAAAGTGTTATGGGATGATTGCAATTCATTCAAAGATGTTACGAGATGATTTTGAGTCATTCTGAAGTGTTACATGATGATTCTGAGTCATTTTGAGATGATCAAAGATGATGTTCCATATCATTTGACGTTGTTTGAGCCTATTTGATGTTGTTTAGTGTTGTTTGATGCTATTTGAGGTTGTGTGATAGGTGTCAAGTCAATTTTACATAGCCACATTTTGCCCCTCTTTGATACAAAGTACTAGTTGCTTTGTTTCAAAGATTCTATTTTTAAGATTAAGTGTTTTGAAAAAAATTATGGCCCACTATGCCCTAGTGTTTAGTGGAATGATGGTAGGACTCTGTGCTACCCCCTCAAGAGGTTGACCAAAAATTTCAAGCTTTGAGATCAGGCTCTTAACACTATTGTATTGTCATTTCGATATTTTCAGATGAAATATTCTATATTAATGTGTATCGTTTCTCATTTAGAGCTTCTAATATGAAAGTAGGAAGTTTCTCTAAGTGTAATTAAGGTTTCCTTAAGGTGTTTATATACGCAATTTGTCTTCAAAATGGGTCATTTGTGCTTGGTTCCTTTTGCTAATTCTTGTCTTTGGATTCCACATTCTATCAGTTGTTGAGGAAGAATGTCAAGATTCAAGGTTGCCCCACATCGTTCTAAGCTTGTTTGAGAGTATAGACGACCTTCAAGCATTGGTGGCCCGGTATGTACTTTCTCACCCTTTGCTTTCGTCATGTTTTCGTTCTCATTTTGCATGTGCGAAGTCTTATAAAAAAATGTGCTAGTTTTGAGATTCTTGCTCATTTATCTTGGTTTTGGCACATTTTTCAGGTGTTTTTGGTGTTTCTATCCAAAAAAATGTGCATTTTCAAAATTGATGCATTTGTTTTGAGCAGTTGTTCAAAAATTACGTAGTTGTTTGAAAATTGTGTTGTCCTAAAACTACACACTTGTCAAGAAATTGCACCCAAATTTTTGTGTAATTGTCCTAAAACTGTGCTTTCGTCCTAAAATGACACTTTTATCTGGCTTATGTTCAACATTTGTCCTGAAACCTGGTAATTGACTCTCCTATCATTTTTCTCTTAGCTTTGTTCTAAACCCTAGCATGTGTCCGTTTACCATCATGGATGCCATTTTTATCATGTTTTTATTCTAAAACCTTTTCTTGTGTTCCTTTACCATCTCAACTATCATTTGTTACCTAACATGTGTCATTTTATGTTGCTTTTCTTATTTAGAGTGAAACCCTAACTTGTGTTCATTTATCATTAAAACATGTCATTTTGTTACTATGCCTGTGTTCTAAACCCTAGCTCGTGTCTGTTTACCATCAAAACTATCATTTTTCATCTAAAATGTGTCATTTTATGTTTCTTCACTTGTTTAGAGTGAAACCCTAGCTTGTGTTCGTCTTCTGTTAAACATGTCATTTGTCACAATGCTTGTGTTTTCAAAACCCTAACTTTTGTCTGTTTACTATCATAAATATCATTTTATTACCATAAATGTGTTGTAAACCATATCTTTTTTCAATTTACCATCATACATGTTGTTTGTCACCTTAGCATGGGTCATTTTTTGTTTCTTTGCATGTTTGGAGTGAAACCCTAGCATCTTAGTTTATGTCGTTTGCAGGCGAATCCCTAACCGCTTATGACAAGAGAGAGACGTTCTCATCACTTGTTTGATTCGATTTTCCAGTTCAGTGTATTGGAGCGGGACTTTCTTAATGTAGTGGGTTTGTATCATATCTGTTACATGCCTCCTATCAGGACCCATATGAAAATGTTGACCACTCTCATGGAGAGGTGGCACTCTAAGACATCCTCTTTTCATTTGTCTATAGGGGAGGCAACCATTATTCTAGAGGATGTGTAGAGGATTCATCATCTTCCTATTCATGGCGAGCTTATTATGTACCATATTCAACGAGGTGCCTGTGCTATGCAACAATTGTTAGGTGCAACATATGTGGATTTTCGTGATGTAGATATTGATTTATCTAATTTTGTAGATAACGCAAACCCTATCATTATGTTCCTTTGCAACTTGGTATCAGGATTAGTTGTTCTTGATAGAGGAGGTTGACAATTTGTAGTGGGTTGGGGTGTATGTTTTGAGAGTATGTTGGAGCATGGTACGAGATATGCCTGGGGTGCCTATTTGCTTGCCCACCTTTACTGATATATGAATGAGGTGGTGTATCAGGGGGGGGGGGAGGTCATTGTATATAAGTGTATCCCTTTTGCATGTTTGGTCATGGGAGCATATTGCAGTGACTCATCCTGATAGGATTTAGGATCATTCTCTGGGTGATCCATATTGTTATCGTTGTGGGGATTTTATGCACTACACTTTGCTTGGGGATTTGCATTATTGGCACCATGTGTTAGATGAGATGCCTAGTTTTGTATGGAGACCTTACATGAGCTGTGAGGTTTGACCAGAGGATGCAAATCAGCTTGTGTATTGCCGATTGACCCATTGGTTTCTTGGTTGTTCATCATCTGTGATAGAGTGTTATCTAATCGATCGAGTTTGTCGTCAGTTTGGTGAGAGATAGGGGCAGATTCCTGATGCCTATGAGGCTCGATTTGGTAAGAATTTTTGGGAGGTTTGTATATGGGGTATCTAGGTTGATGTAGATATGGTTACTGCCGAGTTTACAAAACTCACCCCAACTGGTTGGGGTTGGTCAGTTGGAGTGGAAGATCCAGGTACTACTCATGATTATGAAGAGTGGTGGACACAACATAGGCCTTTGAGGCTTACTGATCCTAGAGGTGATCCTATTGTGGGTAGAGATGGCATCAAAATTTGTCTTGATGAGTGGCAACATGCTAAGGTTCTTGTAGAGAAGTTGGGTTGAGCCCGACATGATGAGGCAGAGGATATTCAGGATGAGTGGGTGCCTCATACACAAGGTGAGAGACAGGTTCTATATCCTCCTCCATTAGCTAGGGATGTTGATTTTTTGCGAGCTCGGATGACTTTGGATAGAGATGCAGTGATTGCACGACGACAGGATGTGGAGGATTTGGTAGATTATACTCTAAGGGTTGAACGATATACTATGAGGGTTGAGTGAGATAGTGTGATCGGTAGACTACATGTGGCAAAGGCTCAAGTAGTATTACTGACAACAAAGAGAGATTCTTTTCGGGCAGATCAAGAGAGTGATATTGGTAGACATGTTGTAGAGGCTCAAGTATTTTTACTGACAACAAAGAGAGATAATATTCGGGCAAAGCGTGATGGTATGCTAGGTGATCAAGATAGGTATCGATAGGCATCTACCTATTATTAGACTTTATATGATGCTACCATTCCTAGGGCATCTCCATGTCCATGGTTTGGGGAGCCTAGTGTTGTGAGCGATGAAGGTGGTGGTCTTGGCGCCGGTGTAGGTGATCATTCTATGAGACACCCATATCATTTTTTTTTCAATTGTTTTATGTCCATCTTGCTAGGGTTTTACCATTTTTGATACCTAATCTTCATGCTTTTTCATGGTGTAGAGGCATTTTGTAGACATGTGTGTTATACATATTCATTGGTCCAGTCGAGACCTATATATGTTATGATTTTTGTACTTTCCTATCACACTTGTGTCATTGCGGATGTACTTATGACATTATTTTTTGATGATGATGATGATGATATATATATGAGATATACCTTCTTCATTCCAGTGTCCTTGTATGTTTATGTGATGGTGATATATGATGATGTATGTTTATATGTTTTTTTGTTCTTTTTTGATGTATGGATATGATGTAGATGTAGGAATCATACTTTGTCTCATTTTATGGTGTGATGGATGTTGATAGATGAATGAACCATACATGATACATGATACATGATATTTTTAATTGGTTTATTATCATCATGATATGTATTGATAACATTTGTGGATGTTGAATGGATATGGTACTGATAAAATATAATTGAAATTTTGTCTCATCTAAAAGTTAGATAGAAAAATGATGTTAATTAGAAGAAACATGATGATAGATAGAAAAATTTCAATTAGAAGAAATATGATTATGTTTGTTAGTTAGTAGAAATATGATGATGGATAGATTTGATGATGTGACTTTTCTTTGCTTTAGATACTTTGTTGTTTGAATAATTCTTTTTGATGTAGAAAATAGATACGATGCACCAGGGTATGAATTACCAAGGTGACTTTGTATCTATTGTGTGGACTTTGAATTTAAAAATAAAGAGTATCTTTGTTCATACCGGACATACATAAACTTTTTTTAAAGTATAGGGGGGATTGTGTGAAAACCATTTTGAACCAATCACACAGAGAGGTATAAAACACCTAACATGTAAATGCTTCACAAACCATTTTAATAAAAATTTAATACTCAATAAAGCAATTATTTTCCATGGTAATATTACAAACATATCTTACAAACAACAAATCGAAATGATGTTGAATTGCCCCCTTTCCTTCTTCTCTAAATCCTTTTGGACATCTTTGAGAGATCCTGGGAATGAGTCAATCACAAAAAGTAAGACCACAAAAAGATAAAAACAAAGTTGCAGTATCACTTTCCGGATCTTTTTAGGGTGGGGCTATTATCTGTTGTTGATCAGAACAGATCTGTTAATGCATATCTCAGGATGTTTTTGGGAAATGTTTAAAGAGATAGGTAGTTGATACTTTGGAATTTTTTTCATTTGTTTATAGTCAACTCTTATGTGATTGTCTTTGCTTGAAAGTTCTAAGTGTTGATGTTTTCTTTGTTTGTTTGTTTGTTTTGTGAAAGGGTTATTTGGGATGATTTGTTTATTATGCTTTGTTATCATGAAATCTAGCAGTGCTCAATCCACAGATAACCCCCCTATGAAACCAGTCTATTTCCTAGGCATGTGTGTTTCAAGAATGCAAAATGAGGCAATATTAAATTATCCTTGATGCATGGTCTCTGATCTCACCTAGTCTATGTGAGTGACAATTGGCTCGACTTTCAAGATTAAAATATTTACATCTCCCTTTTACTAGGAGTTAGTCATTTTTCTATTTTTGGTGCTCAGGTGGTGATTTTCACCGCCTTTGCACCTATTTTTTTGTCTTACCCTTTTTTGGTGCTCAAGCGGTGATTTTCACTGCCTTTGCACCTAACTTACGTTTTGCACATTTGGTGCAAAGGTAACAGAAATCATCGCTCGAGCACCTAATCGTTGGTTACCTTAAGTCATTTTTGCCACATTTAATGCATGGGATTTAAGTTGTCTTTGTGTTTATTTGCTCGACAATGGGTTATTTTTGTATTTATTTCTCATACCTCTCCTCCCATTGCTCCAATGCTTCTTTTTTTCTTTTCTCATGTTTGGATCTTCGTTTCTTTGCACCAGTTCATAGATTTTGCTTCAACCTCTTCATCATCATTTGGTTGTCTCTATTTGAGGTAAGTACATTGCGTATTTCCATTTTCTTTGTCAGTCATCCTTCTTTTTATTCTTTGAATGCTTTCTTTCTTTTTTTATAAACATCATTGTTCAGGATCATTGTCGATTCATTGGTCTATTCCTTTTCTTTTCAAAACCTCACACCCTATCATCGGTCTATTTCTCTCATTGAAACTCTACCAATTTCATTTTATTTCCAACCCTCGTGTCATTGCGAAGAGATTCTCCACCGTTACACATGCTATGAAATTGATTATTTTCGATGTCAAGGCGGTAAAAATCACCACCATGACACCAAGACAACTATACTATCAAAGTATCTTGGTGGTGATTTTAACTGCTAAGACACTCAACTCTCCTAACATCTCGGTGTTAAGGTGGTGAAAATCATTGCCAAGACACTACGAGAACAAACTTTAAGTGTTAAGGTGGTGAAAATCACCGCCCTAACACTTAGTATTTTCTCATTACTTTTTGGTGGTCGAGCGGTGATTTTCACCTCCCAAACACCAAATATCATTACCTCTTGGTGTCGAGGTGGTGATTTCCACCGCTCAAGCACCACAATTTGTATTTTTCCCATAACACTCCAAACATGTATTTTTTCACTTTATCTTCCACCTCGCCATTCACGATCCATGTTTCGTGCCATATTGCCAAACCATAGTTGCTCCATATTGCCTTCTTGTTTCACGTTTCTCCATGTGGCATATCTTTCCTAACATCTGTGGATCCATCATTCTTGTAGTTAAATTCAAAATTCATCACGAAGTCTTCAGAGGTGGGAAAACATCAGTCTCGTCTTCCCTAAATGACAGTTGAAATGCCTCCATCATCTCCTAAAGGAAAAGGAAAGATGAAGTATAAATACCAGGTTGTTTTCCCTCCAACTATGGTGTTATCTAAAGTAGACAAAATCAAGGATACTGAGATTGGTCACCAAGATCTGGAAGATTTCGTGAAGAGGATTCAACAAAGTCCATGGGATGAAAATCTAAAGGCCATTACTCACAGTAATCTCCATCTAGTATCCAACTTCCCAACTGCTTCTCATCATACTGAATTTGTGCTTCAAGTTGCAGCCCATTATATTCAAGAAGATAGAACTGTAAGAGATTATGCGGGTCAAGTTGTGATGAGGCTCGATGGTGAATTTTTTGATATTTTTTTCAAAGTTCCACATATGGACCAATATACACCTGTCATAATTCAGAAGGCTCAAGAGATTTTTGATAATGATTCAGTTAGGGCTAATACATTGATTAACACACAATGGTTAAAGACTCTTAGACATATTGTATCTAGATGGCCTAAGGGACTTCCTCGAAGTAATTTCAAGGAGGATGTAAGAGACATGATCACCCTTTTATGCAGAGTTAAAGGCTTACCTGAATATTCTCATTTTCAAGATTGGATGTATGAATACATTTGGATAATCAGAAGGAAGAAAGTGCATATTGACTGGGGAACACAAATCAATGATGAAATCCATGAACAATTGCTTAATGTGCCCACCACTCTAAAATTATATATGACCTCTTATTTGGTGTATGTGGCTACAATGATGAGGCAGTTCCCAAGTTTGTATACTAAGGGGAATAGACAATCTTCCCCCATATATGACTATCACTACCAATTGAACTTAAGAGAAAGCTTCCACCATTTCAGGAGGGTTACAAATTCTTTCTTTGTACCTTTTTTGTTCACTTCTGATCCTACTCTAGAAAAGAAAAGAATATTAGATGAAGCCTACAAAGCAGTCAACAAGGTTGGATGTGTCTTTTTATATTTCCCAACCTTTACTTATATAAGAGTAGGTTGTTTCACTGGGTTCCCCTACATGCTACTTAGGTATCCCTTAGATAAATGGATCCTCATGGATTTGTGCAGACAGTTGATTTCTGTACACAAAGAACGACAGAGGATACATAAACCAGGTTTCAAATTTCCTCTAACCCTCAGTAGGTACACTATCAAAAGTGTACAAAAGGACAAGAATGTTTCAACAAGAAATGGAATAAGGCTTATCATCATGGTTGCAGATGAAAGAGCTCAAACTCAGCAAATTGGTGAAGAAAGGGGTTATTCCTAACAAAGATAAATATGTGGAGGTGAAGGAATCACTAAAGCATAGAATACAGGTAATAAAGTCTTTGACTGATGATATTCACTAGGAACAGGAGGATGTTGAAGGTTATCATGCTCTTTTGATAAATGGAATGGATGAGTTACCATGTGATCTCCTTGATAACAATCATACCTTTCTTCCTCTCAGTGAGATAATATGAGTTTTCAAAGAAGCCGTTATGAAGCAGGTAGATGATAAAGATTTTTCAAAGAATACCATGCATAATATATGTGATATACGGCTATCACTTGATTGTCTCAAATCTCATCTACAAATATGCAAGAATATTTGTTCATTTGCCAATAAAACAATCACCAAAATACACACTCTTGTAGATTACACAGTTGGACCAGATGAAGCATTCCTTCAGAAGACTACAAAGAAGTATGAAAAATTCCACGCCGAGAGAAAAAAACAATATAGTCTTCTTTTTGTCTCCAGTGCTCATCAATTTTGATGCTCCTTATATGCATATTGTAAATAGTTTTTGACATCTTAAATGTCTTTTTGTAAAGTGTAATTAGACTGAAAATAGGAGATGTAATTACATAGAAATAATTTATATTTTGACTTAATCACTATTAGGGTTTCCTATTTTTACTCAACTGATTTCCTAAATTAGCTCTTCCCTCTTTTCTATAGATAAGAGGGATTTCTATTGTATTTTTTACCTTTTGATATTTTGCAATGGAGTGCTGCCATTTTGAAACATGCATTGAAACTTTGTGTTCAATTTTGCAAAACTAAATTTAATCAATAAAGAAGCAAGTTTCATGCCATAATTTTTGTTGGAATCAATTCTCTTTGGATTTGAGTAAGATTGGTGGTGATTAGCGAATGGTATTTGAAGGCCTTCAAATAGTTCATGTAAACTTTGTGTTGCATCTATTGTTTGAATTTACTTTTATGTGTGGATACTTTGGTTGAAAGATCTACAAGACTTTGTGCTTGTAATCATTCATGTTGTTCGAGGAATTGTTGCATCTAAGAAGACTTTGTGCTTCTAATGCAACAAACGATATGTCTTCTATAGATCCAACATTGAAAAAGATACGGAATGACTTTGTGCCTTTGCGAGCTTTCCTTTTTCCTTTACTTTTGTTATTATAAATGACATCTAGTATCTCTACGCTCTGCTTTGACAAGATAGAGATATTGGCATTATTGGTTTTTGTCACGTTTTAGTTTTTAGATCTAGAACTTTAAAATCATGAAGCATTGTAAACATCTTCTTTGAAAAAAGAGAGAAGCATGAATTAAAACACCCCCCCATTTTGTAAGTGTAGTGTACATTTTGTAAGTATTTTATTAGTTTTAATATAGCTTTTGTTAGTAGTAAGAAGGGTTCCTCCCCTTTCTGAGAGGAGAGATTATATATCACATAGTTGTGGCTGAAATATAGATAGCGTAATATATTGAAAAGTTGATTACATTATTTTCACCAAATAGTTTTTGGTGACTCTGTTGGGGAATGAATCAAGTAATCTAAGCCTCACGCTTTTGATTGAAGTGAATATGCTTTCTAGTTTCTTATTGTATCTTGTATATTTTTCTTTGTAAATATTCATCCTTTCCAGATCTGCATTCTAGTGGACCGAAGCTATACACGAGGTTTGAGGGCTCAAGGAGCTATAGATCCACTATTTGAGTCATTGCTGCAATGTAGATTTGCTTTCACTCCTTCATGAAGAAAGTCACCTTTGCACGTACTACGAGTTTCCCTCCGTGAAAAGAAAGATCTGCTCTCCCACCTGTTTAGTGTGTCTACATGAGACGTCCAACTCAAGTACTTGTTGTGCAACCAGTAATGGCCACACCACCTATCAGACCATGGGGAAATGCTTTTGTCCCCCTTCGTTTGGATGCACCTTTGCACAATCTCCTGCATGTTTCAAGAAAACACCTTCCGAAATTCACCGGTGACGGAAAACAAAATCTTGATGAACACATCACTGCTTTCTACATTGTTTGTGGCGTTCTCGCAATTAAACATGAAGATGTTTCCATGAGGCTGTTCATCAAATCCCTCCAAGGGGTTGCTGCAAAAATTTTTTACACTCTTCCCAACACTTCAATCACTAGCTGGGCCACTCTTTGAACCAAGTTTAAGGAGAGATTCAATCCACCAAAGATGTGCATGCTTTGTTAGCACAACTGATGACCATGTAGAAAGAGGCTCATGAACCTATGAGAGAATTTGTGGCTAAATTCAACAAGTTGGTGACATGGATCCCATAAGATGCCAAACCGACGGATCACAACTTAAAGTGCTTTTTCATCAATACTCAGTTACCCAAGGTAAGTTTATTCTTACGCAAGGAAACTCTTGCCAATGTTGAAGCAACACATCAATTAGCTACGAGATTTGAAGATGACATGACCCTAGCCAGAGAGATTAGAACTAACGGAAACTCCAGCACCAATAAAAGGATGCAGGCGTTAGGATCTTCAACATCCAATGCCATCACCCTAGCACTAGTTCCAACTTTATAGATCCTATGGTGCAATGGCTGGAAAATCAACTCCTTGCTTTCAGGAGGCAAGTTTCCAACAATAATAACAATTACAAGGACGTCCCAAGAAGGAATTTCCCTAACTATTCTGGAAACAAAAATCAGAACTATCTTTCGACACCTTTGAAGCTCCACCTACCAATGCTACTACAGGATATTATGAAGTTGACTAAGAGGATTATGTGCAGCCAGATTACCTTGAAGAAAAGAGCGTCGGTCTTCTTCAAGACGAAGAGACAGAATTAGCTACCAACCCCAAGATCAACTATTTGCAAATAGCGGACGAAGAAGAGGAAGAAGACTTGGTGACAGACACTTATGTTATTTTTACACAACATCAACAAAGCCAACTTGACAAAGCTCAAGTTGTTTCTCCACCTAAAAAGGAAAAGCCGTCTGTCACGATTGCCAAAAAGGAATCTCCTCTCCCTTGACAACCTAAAAAAGTAGTAAACCCACAGGCACGTGCATCACATCCCTCAACATCAACTCTCGTTGTCCCCAAAGCCAATCATTTGATTTAGAAGACCAACATGCCTTTCATTAAACTGATTAGTGAAGTCACTACATCTAGTCTACAAAACTCTTTCCAAGCCTTTGACATCATTGATCATGCAAAAAAGACCAAGGTCCAAATGTCTAAGGCGGAATACCTCAAAGCTAACCCTGACCAATTTGAAAAACTCATCAAAGTTGTTAAGGATCAAGGAATTACTCCAACTTAGGATTCACCAACTAAAGTTCTAGTTGCTCCTAAACCTAAGGCACCACATAATAATTTGGTATCCAATCCCCCAATTGCATCTAGATGCATCGGCCCATTTTTTATCTCTTTGTTGGTAAACAGTTTCAAACTGAGTAATTGTTTCATAGAATTTGGTGCCTCTGATAACGTGATTCCCACCATGGTGGCCACCACCTTGGGCTTGGAAATGACCAAGAATTTTAGCCATTTTTTCTCTATGGAAAATAAATAGGTGCCCTTGATCGGTTAGATCAAAGATGCACAATATGCATATTCTGTATATCTGGATAAAAAGATTAAAATGACAGTCCTAGTGGCTGATGTACTAGCATCTTATGGAATCCTCCTCGGCCGCAATTTCTACAAAGATGTTGGGGGAGAATTAAGTATGGATATGTCTGAAGCCAGAATACTAGTAAAAGGCATAATGCAAAAGCTTAGTCCTGAGAAGGAAGCAAAATTATCAGTGACCCAATTAGATGATCCAATAGCCCAGATCCTATTTGAATCTTTAGGAATGGGAACTTATTATCTTCAAATGCAAGAGATTAGTGAGTCTTCAACAACACATGAGTTGGAGAGTGTTGAATCTCTTTCCATAACAAACGAGTCATCACCAGATGATTTGTCAACTTCATATCCTGAAAATTTGCCAGGTGATAAGTTTCCTAATTTTGACACCATTAGCCTCGACGATCCAAATGGCATTTGGTTGTTGGAGTTCGATGGTAGTTGTTCTTCAAAATGGTTCTAGAGCTGGCATGGTTTTAATTTCTCCTAATGAAAAGTTCTTCCCTTTTTCTTTCAAGCTACAATTTGATAACACTAGCAACACCATTGAATATAAAGCTTTGTTGTTGGGAATGCAAGTGGCACGTAAGAAAGGTATTAAAAACCTTCATGCATAGAGTGATGTCGAGCTGATAGTATGTCATGTGAGAAACATGTATCAAAAAAAATGATAGACTTAGGCATTATTGCAATCTCATTTGGGATTGCATTGAAGAGTTTGAAGTTTTTGATATCTCTGTGGTACCAAGGGAATACAATGGCAGAGCAGAATCTTTAGCAGTATTAGCCACACTCCTCATCCCGCACAAGGATTTTCAAGGTTCCAAATACAATAATGAGTTGATCTTCCATCCAAGTGTCCCCGATAATTTAGAGAACTGGCAGATTTTCAACGATGATCATCAGATAGTTGCCTTCTTAGAAAAGGTAGAAAAATTCAATGAATTATATTTCAGAGGGATTGATTCTCCCCCACGAGAATCCATGTTTGATGTAGATCTAGTCACCGGCGAAGAATTCCTACAACTTAAAGGGAAAAAAATCCCTAAGGTATTGGTGTCTTTGGAGAGGCTCTTTGACAAACATGATCATTACGTCAAAAAGTAACTTGCCAACTCTGATTAATCAAATGAGGTTGAGTAGTACAACTTGGGGACTGAAAGTGATCCAAAGATGGTAAACATTGGAAAATGTTGCACCACCAAAGAAAGAAGATTTTTCACCAGGATACTACAAGAATATATGGATTTCCTAGCGTATTCATATGAAGACCTCAAATCTTTCTGAACGAAGGAGGTGCAACATGATATTCCACTGAAGGTTGGAGCTTTTCCTTTCAAGAAAAAGCAAAGGCAATACAATCTGAAGATCTCTAAAACAATCCTTGTAGAAGTCCAGAAGATGTTGAAAGCATGGATAATCTTTCCAATCCACCATTCAACATGGATAGCGAATATCATCTCGATACGCAAGAAGAACGGTGAGATTTGCATCTATGTTGATTTTAGAAATCTCAACCAGCTATCTCTTAAGGACAATTACCCTCTTCCTATCATGGATCAAGTTTTGCAGAATGTGACCGAATCTGAGATTCTCTCCATGCTAGATGGTTTCTCTAGTTACAATCAAATTGAGGTCACTTCAAATGATCAACATAAGACGGCCTTCATGATGCCATGGGGTACCTTTGCATACCACTGAATGCCTTTTGGCTTGATAAACGTCGGTGCTACTTTCCAACGTGCTATGGACCTGGATTTTTGTAATGAGATGGGAAATTTCATTGTAGTATATCTTCATGACCTCATAATATTCTCCAAAAAGCGTCATGAACACTGCAATCACCTAATGCAAATTTTGTTGAGATGTCGTTAGCATGGAATTTCTGTAAATCCTAAAAAGTCAGTATTTGGGGTTACAGAGGGAAAATTTCTTGGCCATGTGGTGTCTACCGAAGGGATTAAGATTGACTCAGAAAGATTCAATGGCATCAAATCTCTCTCCCTGCCATCAAGTAAGAAGGGTGTTCACTCCTTCTTTGGCAAGGTAAATTTCCTATGAAGGTTCCTCCCAAAATTTGTAGAAAAGACTCGTCATATTGTAAATATGATGGAAGGTAATACCACCTTCCACTAGACCACAGAAGGGAGGGTTGCATTCGACAACATCAAGGAGGAAATTTCTCATGCTCCCATATTGGTTTGTCTTGATTTTACCAAATATTTTTATAATGTATAGCTATGCTTCCGAGCATACACTTTCAACCATTTTGGTACAGGAAAACCACGAAGGTTTTGAATCGACCATTGCATTCATGAGCTACCCCCTGAAGAACTATGAGTTGAAATATTCTCAGATGGAAAAAAATGCCTTTGTCGTAGTCAAGGTTGTTAAAATTTTTCAGTTTTACCTCCTGAATAGTCATGTCACGGTCCTGGTTTCGGATACAACTATTAAATCCATTCTAACACAGCAAGAATTCAGGACAAAAAGGGGCAACAGGGTTGCCAAGATTCAAGAGTATAATCTAGAGATTAAACCCATTAAAATGATACGGGGACATGGACTGTGTCAACTTATTGTAAATAAAAACCTTGATGAAGAAGTTTCAAAGAGTGAAGAAGCTTCGAAAAATGAAGAAGATTCAAGCGAACTACCCCTGGTGTTGTTTTTCAACACCATCGATGAGTGGTATTCTAACATCACTCCTTTTCTCACCTATGGTGAATGCCCAAATAATTTGACATCAAAAGAAAAAAGGACTGTCAAGTTGAGATCAACCAATTTTGTCTTGTGGGACAATGGCTAGTACAAGCGCATGGTGGATGGAACCTTTTTGCAGTGTGTAGATAAGGAACACCAAGAAAAGTTGTTAAAATCATACCATGACTTGGCATGTGGAGGGAATTTTTCTGCACCCGTTACTGCTCACAAATTTTTGAGAGAAAATTGGCCCACACTCTTTCAAGACGTGTACTCTTGGGTACGCAAGTGTGAGCTATGTCAACAATTTATTGGCAGGCCTAAGCTGGAGAATATACCATTAAAGCCCATTGTAATTGAAGAACCTTTCCAATAGTGGGGAATCAACTTCATCAATGTGGTTAATCCATCCTCAAGTTTCGGACATGTCTACATCTTGACCATGACTAATTATTTCACCAAGTGGGTGGAGGCGATTCCTACTAAGCATGTGACTTCTAAGGTGGTGTGCAATTTCTTGAAAGAGAATATTATTTTTAGGTTTGGCATGCCAAACAAAATCATTGCTGACAATGCTTTTTCCTTTTCATTGAATGAGATCACTAAGTTCTATTTCAAACATGGCATAACCTTGCCACATTCTTTTGATTATTACCCACAAGGTAATGGTCAGGCTAAATCAAGCAATAAGAATCTGGTGACCATAATCCGGAAGCTAGTATATGAGAATCAACATCTATGGAACAAGGCTTTGTATGATGCCTTGTGGGCGGATAGGATCACTCCAAAACAATCAATCAATATGTCCCCCTTTCAACTCTTGTATGGTTGAATGCCGAAATTCCCATAACCCTAGAATTTCTAGCCCTCAAGTTGGCGAAGGCTATTGAAGATGAGACCTTTAATAATTCTGTTGACAAGCATATAATGTATCTCTCTGAATTGGAAGAGAAGCGTGTTTAGGTTGCTGATTGCATTGCAGAGCACCAGGAACAAGTAAAGAATATTTTTGACAAAAAGGCTAAGTCTCAAGATTTTCAAATTGGTGACCTCACTCTCCTATGGGACAAATGGAAAGAACCAAAATGTATGCATGGGAAATTTGATTCACTATGGACAAGACCTTTCCAAGTTCACCAGTTGTACGATGAGAACAATTTCTTGCTAGCATATGGAGATGGGATGCCATTCGCTCTTCCTCACATTGGAAAACACCTCAAACACTTTACACAGTAAAGTGATGAGCATTTTGTTGTGCCTGTTGCCCACAAACCCTATTCAGAATGGGGACCCTCTCTTCCCTCTTTTTGATTGTCGGGTCCATTTTGGCTTTGCGTCGTTTTGTGCACCCATTTTTGTGCCCTAAAAGGTCAACTCACCCTCCAAAGTCACATATTAAGTTTGACCAAACTCAACCCCCTTTAAAAATGCTAAATCTAAAGTCAGTTCAAGTTTCCCTTGTTAGAATGCCCTTCGGACGTTTGTGGCCCCTTCCGGATCCGGACCCTCGGGTTTCCTTCTCTGGATTCCCATTCTAAATTTTTTGCTACTAAAGTCTAGTGCCCAACATCTATCTGGACCCCAGATTTCCACATCCGAGATTCTGCCTTAACTTCACTGTTCTTCATAGCTACGGCTGGACTGTCTTTCAGGCCGCCAGACTCTGGGTCACCTATCGCCGCCTATGAGATTTGATCTCACCAACCTTTCAGACTGCTATACGAAACATTAATTTGTGGTATTAATGACAATTTTGGCTATAAAATCAAACTTTTTGGCTATCATTTTCATGCGACCGAGTGACAGAGAAATTTGTAGAGCTCCCTCTATCCAGCATTCTCCGCCCCCACACCCGAGTTCTCTTCAGGCCATTTTTCCCACATGTTCAAAGAAATGAACTGACCCTGGGATTTGATCCTCGTAGTTCCATTCTTGAAATTCCATGCTAACTTCACCATTTTACACGGCATGGCTTGAGCATCCTTCTAGACCTCGAACCCCGACTGCATAGAGTCCATTCAAAATTCCAAGGCAGAAACCAAAATCCAAGCACCCCTCGGACCCCAACCTCTGGAATTTCATGTCGCTTTTGCCATTTTACACGGCCACTCTGGGACATCTTTCTGAGTCCTAGACCCTGGTCCCCCTTTCGCCTTTTGAAAAATACGAGTGAAGAACCAGCACCCAAAGTATACTCGGACCCCAACCCCCAAAATTCTACTTCCAGGATTTCATTCCACTAGCGCTATTTTATACAGTGAATTCGAAGTGAATTTCTGACCTCCGGGTCTCGACCCATTGTTCGCCGCCTGGCCTTCCCAACTCCTAAAATTGTCTCTGGGGATTGTCTTCTGGAATTCCTCCTCCTAGATTTCCTCTTGCATTTCACTGTCTCGAACGGTTGATCCATGACTGCTTCCCAATGACGGCGGTCCGAGGTCCGGATTCTGGTGCCTGGAGTTCCTTCTTCCCTGTGCCATTTCTAGTAGTCGTCCTGTAGCTGATACCCAAACTCCTAAATGAAGGCTCAAATGACCTCTAAATCCAAAATGGATTTCAACCCACTTGCTAAAATTAGGTCTTCTTTCACACCAACCCTCATTTGAGCAAATCCAACACCAGGAAACACCTTTGGGAGGTCCATACCTAATTTTCCCTTCCAAATGACATTTTTCCAAGGGAACTCCGACTTTGGGAACCCAGGTCACCTACCTTGCTTTCTAATGATGTTTTATCAAATGTTATATAATTATCGAATATGAATAATGATTGGGGAGCTAACGTTGATGTGCAGGGACATGTCCAGGGCCATTTTTTTCATATTTAATGTCACTGATTCATGTCTTTTGTGCAAGATTTATGGAATCCAGCGTAGAAACTTCTGGTGCCTCCAAGGTGAAGGGGAAAGGAATAGACAAGGAACCCCGAGGCAAGGAGGATAAGGATCAGATGAAGTACAAGTTTCAAGGGGTCCCCTTACAATCCAGAATCACCACTCTGTGGAGAGATGTCACGGATACCAATATCGGTCAGGTTGATGTTGATGAATTTACACAGAGAGTCACGGTGAACCCCAAGACATAAAATGTGAAGTTAATAAGGAGTAGTGGAATCACCAAAGATGCAAGCTTCCCGCCAGCCTTGGCAACCCCGGAATTGGTAATGGCATGCATAAAGGCATATGAACTTGACACTCGAACTATAGTGAACTGGGATGGGAATATCCTTGCAGATATGTCCCCATCGAGTATACCAAAAAATTTCCACATCCTTGCCTTTAAGAGCATGGAGACCTCCACCATGGAAGAATGCAAGGAATTATGGGAGCAGGATCCATTGAAATGTAAGAAACTAATCAATCAGTATTAGTTGAAGGACAAGCGAGGTAGTGTCGGCAACCTCCCTCAGGAGCCTTTTCGCAGTGATTTCTTCGAGGATTACCATGACCTCATGACCTTGCTAAGCCGAGTGATGGGTCTTCCTGCTAAGGCCTTCTTCCAAGAATAGATGTTTTGCTTTGTGGAGCAGATTCTCCACAGTGATGGTACTGCCTTTTATTAGGGGGAGATAATCAGTGATTGCTTCCACAAACAATTTACAAGTGTGAAGAAGACCTCCAAGTTCTATATGACATCCTACCTGGTATACTCCCTCTCAGACCGATGACACTATCATGGATTAACTATGGTACCAAGTGAGGCATCGAGGGTAGAGCTCAAGCCTTATGATAAATACCCTCAACTGTAGTACCAAAACTTCAAGAAGGATTATTGCAGGGTGAATGATGCGTTCATCGCCCACATCATTCGATCTCTAGGAGGTGAATTTTAGAGAAGATTTTCCCATAGTGCCAAAGCCCTCCTCAGGAAATACGCCTTCCTATGCATACAATTTCCAAGGTTCACTTACATCTGTGCCCAGGGATTCATAGAAAGACCAAACAAGTTGCCCCGGTACCCCAACGACCGAATTATACTATTAGAGCTGACTTGGTAGCTACGGCACATCCATAATATCTTGAGCAGCAAGCATCTAGCAGGTACGCCTTACCCCATTGGGCTTGGCCAAGGAATGTACAAGATTCATACCTCCCAGTGTGTGGGGTACTCAGAAAAGGAGTTGGCCGAATACCACTTTCAAAAATATATAGCTCAGCCCCGAATGGACCCATACGGACATATCAGAAAGGCACTGGGATGCTAGTATGCCCACCTCCACAACGTTGAAGATTTATGGGCTAATTGTAAAGATGATCTTGAAGTGTGGCTGTGGCACTACATGCACATGACTTCTCTTTACGTGTAAAGAATAAATTTCTACCTGGTTCTTGACCAGCTTGAAGAGGATGAGGACACAGTGATCGATCTGAGATATGATGTTGTCGCTAATTTTCCACTTCCTACGATTGATTGGAAGGAGCGAGAGCTTGATGACATCAACATACTCACTAAACCCATTGAGGTTCGAACAAGGGTATAGATTGACCAATAGGTGGCCTGATTCAAATAGCAAGGAGTCACCTTAACATTTAAGGGACTAGAAAGTGAACCAAGTGACTCTAATGGTGGAGTGGCTGCTACTACAATTGGGGAAACATCCAAAACCCCACCATCAGTCAAAACCAAGAAGAGAAAAGAATTCAATGAGCAGCTACACAAACCAAAGGTTTATGCTCAAAAGGCATCAGAGGGCGTGCCTCCAAAGAAACAAAGAAAAACAACTAGTGCCATGGAGACAACTATGATACCTAGAGGTCCACTCCTCAGGCAAGGAGGAGAGGGACTTGACCCACGAAGGTCTCCATCTGCTGCAATTGCTGCTACAATTGCCACCATCCCACATGCTTCGCTTGTCATTTTCGCTTCCTCCCCGCATACGATGGAAATATCTATCCACCTTGGTTCCACCTCTCCAATCATGTAGATTATTCTTGTGGATTCATCCTCTGCCATGACCTCTCCAATCTCCTCTTCCTCTATGTCTCCTTCCCTCCCCTCCATTTCTACTACTATGATGCTTGCCCTTAGCCTCCTAGAATCCTTTGTGAAGTACATGCAAAATGTGCCATCAAAGATTTCGGGGATGCTTACTAATCCAGTGGTTCAGGCTGCAATAGCTCATGCTATCGCTGATGCTCCAGCTCTCCCTCCCCCTATTGAAATGCCAAGAATGGAGGCGACAATGTAGATATCTGATGAACTCGAGCGATGATAGCTAGCAAAGGGGCCAAAAGACAAAGAATTTGAATACCACAAGCATCCACTGTTTGAACGTTAGGAGATAGATGAGGTGGCCTATGAGTCCTCCAGTTAGAGAAGTGAGGAGCTAGACGCTGAATTAATCAGGGAAAAAAAATGACCCTGAACTCAATCTAGAGTGGGGCAAGTAGCTTAAGGAGATTAAGGATAAGGAAGTTGAGGATTGGCTTGCACATGAAGAGGAAATTGCTGCTCTAGAGACTGAAGGCAGCAGGTCACCAACTGAGGGGCATGGCCAAACCCTATAACATGATGAGGAGGAATCCCTCCATGAAGATGAGAAATAGGAGAAGCCCGAGGAACATGAACACAACCAAAATGAAGAAGAAAAGGGTGCTGAAAGGGAGGATCCCTCCAATGAGCAACTATAGGCCAAGTCTCCCACTAAGCGTGTAACAATCAAATGAGACTCCGATGAGGAGAAAGAAGATCTAGGAATTGAGAAGAGGGCTCTTGTTGTCAAAGCCATTGAGCTTGAGAAGGAGGACAATAGGAATCAAAGAGAACAACCCAGGGAAGAGCCCCAAGTACCTAATTGGTTGGAGAGGCAGTTGAAGCAAAAGACTCCCATTCCAAAATATCCTAAGGCAAGGCTGGAAGATATACTAGCAAGAGCATAGATAAGCACCAAGAAAGAGAAAAGGCCAAAGATCAGATCAAAGATGACCATGGATGCCTCATGATCTAGGGTAGTACAAATAGTGGCATTGGTGGTTGGAGAACAAGGAATAACTTATAACATCTCCACCATCAATTTGGGAGTGGCCACAAGGGAGCAAAAGGTCGATCACCTCTAGGAATCAGTCACCATAGTGGTGCATCTTATCCAATAAGATAAGGTTTATAAGGAAGAACTCAAAGTACAAGTGGCTGATCTAATGACCTATATTCAGCAGTGGTCATCCCCAGATTAGCAGCCCACTACATCATCAGCCCTGCCTCAGTTGCTATCTCAAGAGAAGATCAATAAATTAGAGAAGAGAAGGAACTTGGATAAGACTACGGAAAACTCGTTCTAGTAGGTCTTAGACATGGGAAACATAGGTATCAACTTGGTTGTCCAGACAACAAATAAGTTCTTAGAAGTACAGAGAAATATTGAGCGTATGAGGTAGGTCTGCGAGGAGTTCTCGAGGAAATACAGAACAGCCTACCTGAAAAATTAAGGCCATACTCGCATTGCCAGGTGAGGTTTGGGAGAAGGACCTCACCCTCAAAGATGATAACCACTAGTTAGTGGATGTATGGAAGCAAGATTTCGATCACTGGAGGAAAAGGCTAGAGAAGATCATGGAACGTATAGCGTCAGATATCAAATGGGTCAAGGAGACCAGAGAAGAGTGTGCTCAGTACCTCTAGCTAATGATGGGGTATGAGCTGCCCGCTGTGGAAATTAATCCAGAAAGAATAAAGCCCCACTTCTTAAAGAACTTGGAAGATGGGATGTTCGCTGAGGTTACCATAGATTTCTTGGGTTTTTATGCTCGAGCCTTCGCCCAATCAGATCTTTTCAGATGAAACGTTGCTATGTATGATGATTGGAAGAAGCTTGTCAGCAATTCTCAGGAATGGGGCTACCAGGCGCTGTGATCAGATATCATGGAAGTAGATAAGCTCCAACCAATGATCTTGAACTTTGTGGAATATGCAGCATTAAAGAAATGCGAAGGCAACCCTATCATCGATGAAGAATTACTCAAAGAATAGATACAACAAAGGGCAAATAGCTAAAAGAAAAAATTGCTACAGTGCTGTCACTAGATGACAAAATAGGGAAAAGACAAGAAATGTTTTATAAATGAAATATATTTGGGGGTAGGTGAAACTTTAGTGTAAAGTGAATCTTGGCCACACAATAGAATCAAATCTTTACCACTCATTTTTCTTTTTGAAAGCTATAAATAGGGCTCTCCTCCTCTCATTTTAAGAGAGTTGAGTTGTTGTAAAGGCATGCTGCAGAAATTATAATAGAAAATACAGTCATTTCTTGGTGTATTCTTGGGTTTCTCTACATGTTTCATGATTCTTCTCCTCTTAATTAAAACTTTATTTCAAATTACTTTGTTATTCTGGTATTCTTTAGTTAGCTATAGTGGATTTAGTATGTTGTCTTTGGTTATGAATTTTTCGTCTGTGTGTATGCTTTCCTTGTCCATACTTTTGGTCATTTACTGTTGGTAGGTGACTATGTAAAGTTAGTGTAGACTTTAATTTCATAGCTACTCCTTAAACTTTGTCTTTGTTCACATTTACATGGAGAATGAATGATGAATATCTATAGTCCTTAGAAGATAGCATAGATTTCATGACATTGTGAGAATTCAGATCAAGTGAAATTCTATTTAAGGAAACTATCCACAGTAGGAACCTCCATGATCACTGTTCATCAGTAGTTGTAGGTCCAGAAACCATCCTTCTTCCTTGTATTTTTTCCTTTTTTTTAGAAACAATTTGTGCTAAGGTTCATTGCACATTGTAAAGCCAAATCTGACAAAACAATGGAGTCGAAGACTACTTTCTGAACCTACAGTAGGAGGGCAGTAATTTTATATCCGAAGAACTCCATTCATTGACCCAATTCTCCCACAGCTTTAAACCACGTAAGACTGCTTTGTGATTCCAAAAAAATCACATCAAACAACTGATACATTCCAAGCATCATCAAGACCTAACATCCGTGAGAACTTGGGATAGTGTTCTGCAATTTGATTGTGGAAGATTGTCTTTCAAGAGAGGTGTTGCACCTACGCATTACCTGTGTTGTGAAATGCATAAAAACACCATCAATAGAACTAGCACTAGAAAGAGGGCACAACAGTAAAAATGGATCGAATTGGGTCATTCTCCCCTGAGAGATTCCAATGAGTCTTGAGGTCTACACCAAACAAGGGAGAGTTTCAAAAATTACAACCCCCTATCTGAGCTAAGAAAGCTAAAGGAGGGGAACCATCCATCACTGATTCGCTAGAGCAGCTCACTGGTCTTTCACCTTCATCTCCTTCATCTTCAAAGGCAGCACCACCTTTCGTTCATCTAATCCATACAGCCTCTGAGGTTACCTCTCCATCTGGGTTGAACACTGCCTTTTAGTCAAACACAGTCACTAGCCCTGAGACCGCCCTATCAGTTGCTTCCACCCCACTATAGTTATAGATCAATCTAGCATAGCCATCTCCACCCCCCTTCCCAATGGCATGGTTGGGTAATAACCTATCTCCTCTTGCCTTCAAAATTTACCATGACATGCCAAAGAATCCTAATAATTTCTACATGAAGTTCAACTCCCAGGATTTACAAAGGACAGCCAAGGAGCATGTCAAGATTTTTGAAATTGCCCTAAAGACTATGCAAATCATATATGAAGATGTGGCTTGTAGAATCTTTCTCTAATCCTTAGGGAAAGAGGCACTCTATTGGTACGTCAATTTATCGGCTGGAACTATCAACACATGGGATCTTTTGAAGAATGCATTTCTACAAAAATTCAAGACCCTGGTCAGACACGTAGATTTGTATCAACACTTCATGTCGATTCAAATGGAAAACAGTGAACTGATCAGCTCGTTCAATGACCACTTCCACAAAGCCTACACTCAGCTGCAGGCCTCAAATATTTTCAATGATGTTGTTGTCCTACCTATTTACTATGTAGCCTTGGACAATCTCACTTCAACCCTGGTAAATAAAATGAGACCGCCACCAGCTAGGTTGGTCGATGCATACGCTCAAACCATTATTGCCAGCATGGATTTGGGGCATAACATATTTGACCTACTGCCTTCTCTTGGGAAAATCGTGCATCCGATGTAGATTTAGGGACTCATGCAAGCCTTGCAACATCAGACGCCCTTGCTAAATCCGGTGCCACAACTACCTCTGGTTCCGCATCCTAGGCAGCCAATGAACCAGGCGTATCTAGTACCTCACTACCTGCTGCCCCAACAAAAAGAGTTGCATCTCAATAATCCTAGGTGCCTGCGTACCTTCAGGTGGCAAAATTTCCACCTGCTCATCAGAATCAGCCGGTGGCATAGCCCATATTCCTTCAGAATGTCGTGTTGCAGCCAAACAATGTTGAAAAGGATAGAATCGACGAGCTCACATAAATGATCAGTAAAATGTCAACCAAAATGACACACTTAAGGAATCAGAACAACCAGCTGTAGGTGTCGCAAAAGAGCATCCAAGCCAACCTTAATAGAGAAAACTGAGATCAGCGTGAAAATTGGGATGTTAGCATGTCATCGGGCAGAATTATGACATAAATCAGAACTCGGGTCAGAACTTCAATAGAAGGCCCTTCCAAAGGCAAAATCGGATGTGGAATACATGCCCCAACAAAGACGATATTCCCACACCTCTTGATCAACCCAACAACAACAACAATGAAAACCTCGCAAGCAGAGTTTACTTGGCAGATGCTGCTTTATCTAGTTGGTGTCACATTCACAAAATGAGTCGCCATTCTGAACTGAATTGTCCAAAATTCCAAACTGCCACTGAGATATTCCAGGTAGAAGTTTAGAATGTAGTCGACAATTTGGGATGTAGAGACATTGTCCCGTCTGATCTGTAGAATTCCTTGGTGTTGGTGCTAAACCAGGCTCCTTTCCCAAGGGAAAAATGTAACACACCTAAAATGCAGGGGGCTAATTCGAGCAACAACAATGAGGCAAAAGAGGTAAGTTCTAAAATTCTTTTAGCTCAGCGTTTTGATTCAGTAGATAATGGTCCCAAAGATGACGAAGAAGAGCCTAGGGAGGATGAAGTCCAAATGTTCCACCAACGGACCACCCCTTACAACTTAAGAAATAGACAAGCTGGTGGTCATGCTGGAGGTCCTTTTACGACCTCCACTCCACCAAACAATTTTAGCACCCCTCCCGATCTGAATGAAAATAATAACCTAGTTCCCCATACACCCCCACGGTACCTCAGCAGAAATAAACAACAAAGCAATAGCCAAAACCAAGCCGCTACCTCCTCCCAAAATGTGTTTTGTGATCAAGAAATTGAGCAGATGGGGGAGTATATTGCTAAAGAATTTAAAAGGGTAAAGTTGAACATGTCGGTATTTGAACTTCTAAGAGTGTTTTTCATTAGGAACGCCTTTTTCAGAATGAGAAATGGGACTCCACCACAAGGGTCAACTCAGGAAGCTTCAGTAAAAAAGGTTTCTTTTAGTGATCAGCAAAATGATCCAATCATCAAGAAGATTTTCAACGACAAGGCTAACCTACCACCAGGTCAGAAAGCAAATAAGCAACTCGACAAGACCGTTAATTAGGTACAAACCCAGGACAAGGGAAGTGAGAAAGATAAGGGACAAGTCGCTCAGGTGTATATTTTCAGAGGATTGTTTCAAGGAAAATTCAAAACTCCTCCCTTTCTGACCACCATCTGTGTGTTCGGGAAGAACCTCCATAATTGCTTGCTTGATTCAGGAGATTCGACCAATATTATGCCCCTGAGCATGTGCAAAGCACTCGAAATAATGCCAACTCCCTCCCGGTGATAATTAACACAACTTGAAAAAATCAAAATCAGCATAGTAGGCGAAATTAACAAAATACCTATGCAAGTTGCTACTGATCCTTGGATCCAACATACTATTGACATTCATGTGGTCGATATCCCGAATACATACGGTATAATCCTAGGAAGGGATTTCATGAGGGCATTGAACGGATACGTCACGACTGATTACTTGCATATGTGGTTGCCATGGAAATGAATTCTAAATCAGATTCAGATTGATTGAGAACCACAGATGAGATTTATGATCACTGAGTACAACAATATGAATGAGGTGTTATATGCCGAAACAGGTTTGGGAAATTATTCTCTGATATCATATCAGAACGAATAGGAATACCTTAAAGAAGAAGGAACGAGTGAGGTTTTTCTCATGCTATGCAGCCTGCTTGCTAATTTTACCAATGTATCTCAGAGCACCAAAGTGCTAGTAGAATCTGACGATGAAGAGTCCGGAGAGGATAATAGTCTTGGACTGCTCAATGGTTTCCAAAATTTTATGAAAAAATGTGTTCAGGACCAACTTAATCTAGGAACTTGAATGAACTTTCAGGAACTCTTGCTCCCTAACTGGTTTTAGGTACACAATGCTGCTCACTCAGAATTTGATTACTACTTGTGTCAAACAACAATTGAACATGTTATAAAATAGGCTGCTCCGATGTAGAAAATAGGATTTTCACAACCTGAACAACACATTTTGTCCTTGTATCTTCTAAAGCCATTATTGAAATGAAGGCTTCATCGAAGGCGGGAGTTTGAGCTTCCTCTTCTACATCCAAGGATTCTTTTGGATTTTCGACATTGCGCTTTAACGGATCTAAATCTAAGCATGGAGTTGGGGCAGGTTTTGAGTTGATCAGTCCCAAATGTAAGTCATACTTTGTTACTCATAGGCTTCAGTTTTATTGTACCAATAATGTAGCAGAGTATGAATCCTTGGTCTTGGGCCTCTTAATGGCATTAAGGAAGGGTGTCAAAATGCTCCAAGTGTATGGAGATTTTGAGTCAGTTATAAAACAAGTCAGGAAGTTGTATTATTGCTATGATCGAAGACTCACTAACTATTGGCATCGCGTATGGGATCTACTGGAAAGGATAGATGCATTCAACATTCAATTGATTCTGCACGCTTATAATCATACTACCAATGCCCTCGCATAGGCAGCAAGCACATTACAACCGTCATCCCTATCAGGCCTCAAAAGATTCATGATGGAACTCACCTCCGTCTCGTCAGTGCCGGATAATGTAGCTAATTTCCAATTATTCAACGATGACAAACATATCCTGGATTTCATCACCATTTTGGATGTGTTTGCTACACAGATAATCGACGAGGTCGAACCTTAAGAGGCGGACCTAGATATAGAATGGATTATCAACCTAAAGACCAACACCATCCCCAAGGGAATGGCTCAATTAGAGTGGATCTTTGACCTTGATCAAATCAGAGACCAGGACAAGCAAGCTAAGAAGGATACCACCAGTGGCCAATGTGACACTTACAATCTAGGGACGGCTAGAAACGCCAAGAACGTGTTCATAGGTAAGGTGTGCACCCATGAAGAATGAAAGGGAATTATTGATGCACTATGGAAGTATCATGATGTCATCGCCTAGAGCTATGATGATCTCAAGACATATGACACGTCAATTATCACACACACTATCCCTCTCAGACCAAATGTAAAGTCATTCTGCAGCGGCAACACCCTGTCAATGCTCTATTGGAACCAATAATATATAAGGAAGTACAAAATTTTTCTATCAGCTAGGATCATCTTTTCGGTTAGACACTCCACATGGGTAGTGAATTTGGTTCCTGTTAGAAAGAAAAACGGGGAAATCAAATTGTGCGTGGACTTTCACAATCTGAATCGAGCCTCAGAGAGAGAGAACTATCCTATACCCTCATTGGACGAGGTGTTACAAGTAGTAAATGGCTCTGAGATGATGTCTGTCCTGGATGGATATTTTGGATATAACTAGGTTATGGTGCAGTACGAAGATCGACACAAGACAACATTCACCACCAAGTGGGGAACTTTCGCATATAGAAGAATGTCGTTCGGGCTAATCAACATTGGTGCCACTTTCCAGGGCACCATGGATATTGCATTCAAGGACCTGATAGGAAAATGCATAATCATCTACATGGATGATTTAATAGTATTTTCAAAATAGTAGGGTAATCACATCGTTGACTTATGCAAGGTCTTTGAAAAGTATCGCGCATTTGGGATTTCCCTTAACCCGAAGAAGTGCATCTTTGGGGTCACTTAGGGGAAGCTCCTTGGACATGTCTTGTTAGAGTGGGGAATCTCTATTGACCCCGAACGTATCCAATCCATTATGAAAATACAGTTACCAGGCAGCAAGAAGGAATTAAAATCTTTTTTTGGAAAGATTAACTTTGTCCGCAAATTCATCATTGGCCTCACGGAAATAGTCAAACCACTCAATTCCATGCTAAAAGATGACGCTAAGGTCGAGTGGAATCCTGAAGTGAAATAGGCTTTTGGGGAAATCAAGAAAGCAATCGTTGATGCCCTTGTGCTGGTCAGCCCCAGTTACCTAAAGCCCTTCTACATATACTGCTTTGCTTCGAATCATTCATGCACCAGTATCTTGACACAAAAGGATGACAAGGGGAGCAAACACCCGATCACCTTCATGAGCGCCCCCTGAAGGATGTTGAACTACGCTATCATAACGTCAAAAAATAGGTTTATTCCCTTGTTAAGGGAGTCAAGAAGTTTAAACATTATATCTTACGCAACAAGGTGTTTGCTATGGTTTTTGACCCCGCAGTGAAAATATTATTTATGCAGAATGAATTAGGGGAGCGAAGGGAAAAGTGGATTGCATTGTTGCAGGAGTATGACATGAAAATCCAACTGATGAATCTGGTAAGAGGATAGGCACTTTCCCAAACCATGGCGGAGGTGGTTATTGATGCTAGACCTGAACTCATAGTACAACAATACCAGTTGGAGGATGTCTCCCCAGGGGAGTGGTATGACGGCATAGTGTATTACCTGTTGAATCATAGTTGTCTGCCTCATCTGCAGGGAGTCCAAAGGCGAGCCCTCAGACTGAAAAGCAATAGCTATATGCTACAGGGCACCATATTGTACAAAAAGAATCATGAAGGTATCTATTTGAGATGCCTGGGTAAGGAGGAAGTTGATCGTGTTCTTAGGGAATTCCATGACAAGTTCAGGATTGGTCATGGTTCAGGTCCATCAACTGCACACCAAATATTAAGAGCTAGGTACTATTGGCCCACCGTTTTCAAGGATTCTCACAGTCACATTCACACCTGCCACGTGTGCTAGGTTGGTGCCACCAGAGAAAGGAATGTTGTTGTCCCATTGCAACATGTTCTAGAGGTAAGACCTTTCATGAAATGGGGTCTTGACTTCATTTGTCTGATAAGCCCTCCATCATCTGCTGGACAAAGGTACATTATAATTGCTTTTGATTACTGCACTAGATGGATAGAGGCAATAACTTGTAGGAAATGTACAACTGAAGTCATAACCAATTTCTTAGAAGGTTTCATTTTAAATCATTTCGGTTGTCCATATGCTCTAGTATGCTATAATGACCCTTCTTTTGTTTTATTAAAATTAATGATTTGGGCCTTTGACTATAGCATCACCCTCAAATTTTCATCTAATTATTACCCTCAAGGAAATGGCCTTGTTGAGTCCACCAACAAGAACTTGGTCACGGTGATCAAGAAGCTGCTAGATAGGAATCCCAAGGATTGGCATATCCAACTTCATTTTTCCCTATGGCTAGATCACACATGTCATAAGGCTGCCCTCGAAGATTCCCCTTACCATCTAGTCTATGGCTTAGAGCTCATCTTTCCCATACATTTGAAAATCCCTACCCTCCAATTTTTCAATGATTTTTATGAAGGAGGAGACCGCAAAGAAGCTCGCTTTGCCGAGCTACAACACCTTGAAGAAGTATGAGATCGTGCATTAGAAAATTTTGCCAAACATCAAGGCATAGTCAAAAGATGGTTCGATCGCTGAGCCAAAGTTAAGGCATTCCACATTTTTGATCTAGTCCTTTATTTGGACAAGGCCCATGAAAAGAAAGGGGGACACAAAAAATTCGACAAGCTTTGGCTTGGCCCCTTTTAGATTGCTGAAATCCTTGGAGATAATGTCTTCTGCCTAAAGACTCTCACTGGTGAAGACATCTTGTTTCCTGTCAATGGGAAACACCTTAAGCATTACTTCTAGGCCTAAGCTCTTTTGGAGTTGTCTGTGTAAATACTTGTACATAGGTTAGAATAGGTTTCCTGCTTTGTCCTTCAGTTTTGCTTGCTAACCCAACTATTTTGTCTTGATCTTGGAAGAGCCTTCGTGTTCTTCTCTGGTGGTCGTGCTTGGCCTGACGAGTGGTTTTCCTTGTTTCCCACTCTTGTGTTGTTCTCTAAATATGGCTTCATTCCCTATTTCTAACCTCTGAAAGCCCCTAAGCGTTGGTTTTAAACTTTCAAACTCTGAACTAACCTAAGATGGCTATCCGCTTGAATCCCTGCATTTATCATGGAACACACAAAAACACATTTTAATGTTTCCGAAGAATGGTATGGTGACTAATATGAAGAAGGGATAAGTGAAAAATCTGAAATTTGCTCTAGTGACCCCTGCGATCCCCAAGCCCATTGTGAGCTTCATTGCTTACATGGTTGAATAGAAAGAAAAGATAAAGTGTTGAAAAGAAATATCAAATGAAAGGAATAAATAAAGTGAAAATAACAACCGTATAGGTGTGCGAGTATCTCTACCGTGGCTATGGATGCCTGGTTGGCAGTAGAGCTATGTTTGTGGGGGTCACAATGACAACTCCATCGGGGCTATGGATGCCTGACTGGCAGTAGAGCAATGTCCAAGTTACTTTTGGGGTTAGGCGAACTACGTAGCTTATCTCCCCCAACCAATATTTGCTCGTGCTCTCTCCGAGGAAAGGAAATGATCTCACCATGCACACACCTCCATGATGATGTTACAGTTTGATTCGATCCCGCCTTCCTTAAACTGTTCTTAGTACAACTTTGAAAATCAACTTTGGTCTATGATACCATAGATCATGGGTTCAGAATGAATATTTATCTCTAGAATGCCAAGACTGTTCTCCCAGTAGAGTCACCATTTTTTGTGCATGTTGCACACACACCCCATACGGAATGGGGAGCCACTCTTCCTTCTTTTTGATTGTCGGGTCCCTTTTGGCTTCACCTGATTTTGTACATCCATTTTTGTGCCCTAATAGGTCAACTCACCCTCTAAAGTCACATATTCAGTTTGACCAAACTCGACCCCCTTTCAAAATGCTAAATCTAAAGTTAGTTCGGGTTTCCCTTATCAGAATGCCCTTCGAACATTTGTGGCCCCTTCCGGGTCCGGACCCTCAGGTTTCATTCTCCGGATTCCCATTCTGAGTTTGCTGCTGGTGGTGTCCGACACCAAATGTCTTTCCAGACCCTAGACCCCAGATCTCATATTTCTGTGTTCGGGATTCTGCCTGAACTTTGTCATTCCTCGTACCCGCGGTTGGACATCTTTTCGGCCACCGGACTCTAGGTCGCTTGCCACCGCCTGTGAGATTTGAACTCACCAACCTTTTAGACCACCGTACGAAGCATTAATTTGCAATATTAATGACATTTTTGGCTATAAAATCAGATTTTCCGACTATCATTTTCATGCGACTGAGTGATAGAGAAATTTTCAAATCTCCCCATATCCGGCATTCTCCACCCCAATGCCCAAGTTCTCTTCAGGCCATTTTTCCTATGCATTCAACACCATCCTCTTCGAGATTTTGAGGTACATCCACCGTTTGCGTGCCTTGTCTTCCTTTTCGACAAATTTTGGGTTAAAATGAAGTAAAGCTTAAAAAGAGGGTTAAAATCTGGTAGATCAACACCCTCCCATAAAAACCCATGTTTTAAAATGTGAAAAATCGATCATTTGAGGAGTCAAAATTCAAACTAGAGTTGGACCTTCCCATCGTTGTTCTTTGGAACAGGCGACCACCTTACCCGGGCTCGGACTTTCTCGTGGTCGTCCGCACAAAACTTAAACTTAAAACTTCAAAATTTATGCGGCCAAGCTCATCCCAGATCCCGGCCTCCAGATTTTCCTTCGCGGGTTTCTATTGTGCACTTGTCATTCTGACAGCCTCCCTCAAGCGTCTTTCCGACTCTTGGATCCCGACCCTATGAAATCTGTGTCAAAACTTGCAAAAAGTCAAAAATTGGCAAAGAAATGACCTGATCCCGAGATCCAATCCTTAGAGTTTTGTTATCAGAATTCCGTGCTAACTTGGCCATTTTAAATGGCCTATCTTGAGTGTCCTTCTAGACCTCAGACCCCGACTACATAGAGTCTGTTCAAAATTCCAAGGTAGAAACCAAAATCCAAGCACCCTCCGGACCCCGACCTCCAAAATTTTGTCCCCGAAATTCCATGTCGCTTTTGTTGTTTTACACGGTCGTTCTGGGATATCTTTCCGAGTCCTGAACCCCGATCCCGCTTTCACCTTGTGAAAAATCTGAGCGACGGACCAGTGTCAAAAGTATACTCGGACCCCAACCCTCATAATTTTGCTTTCGGGATTCTTTTCCACTAGCGCTATTTTATACGGTGAATTCGAAGCGACTTTTCGACCTCTAGTTCACCGCCTGGCTTTCCAAACTCCTAAAATTCTCTCTGGGAATTGTCTTCTGGAATTCCCCTCCCAGATCAACTCTTGCATTACACCATCCCAAATGGCTGACCTATGACTGCTTCCTGATGACAGCGGTCTGAGCTCTGGATTCCGGCACCCGGAGTGAAGGGAAAAGAATGTGGATCTACTGACCCAACAGTGCGGAATACATTCCCTTAACACCTTTACTTTAGGGGAGAGAAGCAAAAATGAAAAACTAACAGTTTCAAAAACTTATAGAGATGCATACAACCATGGAAATGAGAAACCAGAAAGATAAGCAAACAAAGATGACACAGTATTTACATGGGAAAACCCTTTCAGGTAAAAAACCCACCACACAAAGTCAAATCTATTGTATTACAGTAATGATTCAATTACATACAATAACCAGACTTCTTTGTTCAGCTCACAATCATTCAGAGAGTTTCAGATTCACTGTTACAATGTTTTTACAACATACAATTCAAAACCCTCCTCAAGAACTCACGTCCTTCTATTCTTCAACTCGTAGCTTCAAACTTGATCTGCAACTTATGACTAAACTCTTGACTTATCTAACTTGTGAGAAATAACACATCTTTCATCCATATGTAACCAACTCAGAAGAGCAATGAAGTCCATCCTCAAATCACACAATTGGTCAGATCTAACAAATTTCCTGCAACGAGCCGACTTTGCATTCAAAGCCATTACTCAAAACGGTTGAGCTCGCCACCCTTCATTGACAAATACAACTGCCACAATAACTATCTTGGTATCCATCTAATCACTATTCAACCAAGTCCCACACATCCAAGACCCATCAGCAATCGTAGTTGACAGAGCAACCAAAATGGTCCAATAGATATCGGGCACGACCAAGACTTCAAGTCATTTCTAACACTACTGGAGCTAGATTCGGAACAGGAGTCGAAACAGGACTCCATCAAAAATACACACTGCCAGAGTCCGAAATTACAGGTTCAGGAACTAATTCGGTTCCATGCCTACCCATAGCAAAGGGGAACACATCGGAAACAGTTCTGACTGGGTAAAGTCAACTCGGGTCAAACCAAGATGGGAATACAAAAGACCTGGAGACGGAGTCAGGGACGGAACAGGAATAGAAACAAGACTTTACCAAAAGTCCAAGATTAGGAACCAATCCGGTTCCAATTCTGCCTTCACCAACTACAAGAAACAACAATCCAGAACCAGAACAAGGTGGAGGAAAACACCCCGAGGAGAATCCAAACATTTAGAAGAACCAGATCACAAAAGCAGGAGTCGGACCTGGAGTTGGAACAAAAACTAAAATAGGAACCTAGAAAATAGACATTGCCAACTTCCAAAATTGGTTCCGCCTCCGCCATAACCTATGAAACGAAGCGAGAAGAAATAGACGGTAGGAAGTGGAGTCAGAGCAGGAACGAGAACCAAAACTCGGAACTTTAGGCAAACAGAACAATGCCAAGTTCCATCCTTGTTTCACCTCTGCCAGAACTTTGCAAAGAACACAAAATCACCAAGGCATGAAAATGAGGACTTTAAGCTGGAAATTGAGACATAATTTCTCAACAATCTCCCACTTGGTGAACACTTCCAGCTTCCTCAAAACATCAAACCTTACTATCTATCATAGGCCCCAAGGCCCATCAATTTTGTGCACCATCTGAACTTGTCTGTGCTAACCGGCTTTGTCAAGGCATCTGCAACATTCTTCAAGGTGTCAAACTTATCCATACTGACCTTGCCATCTTCAACCATATCCCTCACGAAGTGATATTGCACATCTATGTGCTTGGTCCTGGCATGGAAGGTCGGATTCTTTGCCAAACAAATGGCACTTTGACTGTTGCAATAGATTGAAATCTGCTCAACATTAAATCCAATGTCTGAACACAAATGCCTCAGCCACACTGCCTCCTTGCAAGCATGAGTTGCTGCCATGTACTCTGTGTTTGTCGTGGATAAAGCAACTACAGCTTGTCACTTGCTCATCCAACTGATTACTCCACCATTAAGCATGAAAGTGTATCCACTGGTGGATCTTCTACTGTCAATATCCCCTGCCCAATCAGAGTCAACATATCCCTGAATGCAAAGAGCCCTTTGTGATGCAACCATATTGCCATGGTAACACAAAGCATAATCTGAAGTACCCTTCAAATACCTAAACACTCTCTTTATAGCATCCCAATGTGATCTCCCTGGATTTTCCATAAAACGGCTTAGAACTCCCACTGCTTGGGAAATGTCTGGTCTTGTGCAAACCATAGCATACATCAAACTATTTACTACACTTGCATAAGGCACACTGGTCATATCCTCCATCTCAGTAGCAGACTTTGGACAATCTTCAGTAGATAGTTTCAATCCTTGCATGATTGGAATAACTAGCTGCTTGCAATCAATCATGCTAAACCTCTCTAGAATGATTTTCACTTACTTACTCTGACTGAGCCAAAGCTTTCTGCTTGTTCTATCCCTGGTTATCTCCATCCCAAGAATGTACCTTGCTGCTCCAAGATCTTTCATTTCGAACTTAGCAGACAACTGAGTTTTAAGATCATAAATCATTGCCTGGCTATTACCAATGAATAACATGTCATCCACATACAGAGTAATAACAAGCAGATGATCATTCTCACATTTATAATAAATGCAATGATCATATTTTGATCTAACAAACCCAATTGACAACACAAATGTGTCAAAATTCTGGTACCACATTCTAGGAGATTGCTTTAGACCATAAAGAGTTTTATTTAACTTGCAAACCAGATTTTGTTTACCTCTTTCAAAAAAATACTCAGGCTGAGACATGTAGATTTCTTCTTCCAGCTCACCATGGAGAAATATAGTCTTCACATCCATTTGCTCAATTTCATAGTCATACACAGCTACCAATGACAACAAAAATCTGATGGATGTCAGCTTTGCTATAGGAGAAAATATCTCTCTATAATCAATTCCTTCAACTTGGAAAAAACCCTTTGCAACCAATCGTGCCTTAGACTTCTCCACACTGCCATCAAGGCCTGTCTTCCTTTTGAATATCCACTTTCAGCTAATAGGCTTTCACCCTTTAGGCAGTGCTACCAACTTCCAAGTATCATTCTTTTTCAAGGAATCCATCTCCTGATTCATGGCTTCTAGCCAAGACTTTGAATTAGTCATGCTGATTGCTTCTTTCACAGTCTTAGGCTCATCAGTGTTGGTAATTAAGGCATACGCACAATTTGAATCTAACATATAGAAACCATACCTTTATGGCTGCCTTCTTTCTCGTGTAGTTCTCCTTAGAGGTTGAGGTTGTTCTTCATCATTAGAACTTCCAGAGCTGCTTGAGCTCTCCTCAATCTTAGGTACACCATGCAGCTCTTCCCTTTCTAGAGTTTGAAGAATCTCAATTGCATCCTTCTTCTTGTCACTCTAATTTGTCTCAAGTTGTTGATCACTTACTAGATGTTTCAGCTCATGAAATATCACGCTTCTACTATACAAAACCTTCTCAGTAATAGGGTTCCAAAGCTTGTATCCTTTCTCACCAACTCCATGGCCGATGAGAATACATTTCACAGCCTGGTTATCTAACTTTGATCTCTTTTCATTTGGCACATGAACATATGCCTCACAACCAAATATCTGAACATGCCTTAATGAGGGTTTCTTACCTGACCATGCTTCCAAAGGTGTCTTATCAACAAGCATTGAACAAGGAGATCTATTAATCAAATAACATGTTGTAGCAATAGCCTCAGCCCAGAACTTCTGCTCCAGACCAGCACCACTCAGCATACTCCTTGCCTTTTCCATCAATGTCCTGTTCAACCTTTCAACAACTCCATTTTGTTGTGGAGTGTAGGGGGTTGTTTTATGCCTTTTAATTCCATGATCAGTGCAGTACTTTTTAAAATCTGCAGAACAAAACTCACCTCCATTGTCTATCCTTAAACACTTTATTTTCCTTCCAGTCTGATTTTCTACCAAAGATTTGAACTCTTTAAACCGACTGAACACTTCTGATTTACTTTTAAAAAAGTATACAACTGCCCTTCTCGAATAGTCATCAATAAAAAAAACATAATATCTAAACTTCGATAATGAAGGAACATTAACTGGACCAAACACATCAGAATGAACATAATCTAGTATACCAGAAGATTTATGAGGACTAGAGGAGAAAGAAACACGGTGTTCCTTTCCATAGATACAATGTTCACAGAAATAAATCAAACTCAAGGTTACAATCATCAAGCCCTTCTACAAGGTTTTTAAACCTTTCTCATCTATGTGACCAAGTCTATGATGCCATAACATAGTCTTCTCTATTATGAGTTTTACCTCCAAAGCATTTGCAGATAGTGAAGAGTCTTCATCTTTCTCTATAGGTGCAGAATTACATGACTTTACAGAGGCACTGTTACAAAGAATAGGTCATGCATCTAACTTGTACAGAGTGCCAGTACGAACACCCTTAACTAATACCATTGCACCTCTAGCCATTTTACATACCTTACTTAAAAAATAAATTTCTACACTAGCATCATTTAACTTACTAACAAAAAGAAGATTTTGAGCCAAACCTGGGATGTGAAGAACACCACCAATTCCTTTGACTCGCCCATCAGAAAACTGAATTCTGACCCTTCCTCTGCCACCAATCTTCAACGTTGAATCACTTGCCAAGTATACCTTTCCACCATCATACTTCTCATACTTTGAGAACTAATCTATATTGGATGTCATGTGAAAAGAGGCACCTGAATCAACTAACCAAACATCATTTGATGCTTGAGTTGTCAAGGTTGCTGCAATGAAGGCATCTGCATCACTTTGAGAAGATTCGTTGTCAGAAGCATTCTTCTTCTTTTTCTCCTTGCAGTCCTTCCTGATATGACCCGGTTGCCCACAGTTCCAACACTTTACCTTGAAATTTTTACCAGGAGACTTTGATCTCCCTTTAGACTTGTATTTTGACTTGTTGTCTTTCTTCTTGCCTTTCTCCTTTGTTCTACCTTGAACAGAAAGAGCATCTTTGGCCATCTCAAAAGATTTCCTTCACATTTCTTCAGACAGAAGCAAAGCAACCACATCATCAGTCTTGAAAGCAGTGGTTGTGCTTCCAATAGCCATCACAAGATCATCCCAGCTGTCAAGTAATGAACACAATAGGAGCATGCAATGATCCTCCTCCTCAATCTTTACACCTATAGATGTCAGCTGAGTAACACTCATATTAAACGAATTCAGATGGTCTGCAACAGATGCACCTTCGTCCATCTTCAAGGAGTAAAACTTCTTTCTCAGGAACAACTTATTTACTAGGGACTTTCCTTGGTAAATATCACCAAGCTTCTTCCATAAAGTAGTTGCAGACATCTCCTCATGAACATTCAAGAGCACAGAATCGGCTAGACTCAGTCTTATCAATCCTCTTTTTTTTGGGTCGTAGTTTATGGCTTAGTTCCAGACACTGCAATTCAGAGGTCTCTATCCACAAACAAGTCTTCTATCTTGAGTTTCCATAACTCAAAGTTGCTGCCATTAAACTTCTCAATATCTATTCTACTAGATGTACTCGCCATCTCACAACAAAAACAAGTTTAACAATGCAAATCTCCCACTGAAATAGTATTAGTGCAAAAAACTAATTTTCCCTAACAAGGATAACACGAACTAGCCAAGCTCTGATACCACTTTGAAGAGAAAAGAATGCAGATCTATTGACCCAACAGTGCGGAATACATTCCCTTGACACCTTTACTTTAGGGGAGAGAAGCAAAAATGAAAAACTAACAGTTTCAAAAACTTATAGAGATGCATACAACCATGGCAATGAGAAACCAGAAAGATAAGAAAATAAAGATGACACAGTATTTACGTGGGAAAACCCTTTCAGGTAAAAAACCCACCACACAAAGTCAAATCTATTTTATTACAGTAATGAATCAATTACATACAATAACCAGACTTCTTTGTTTAGCTCACAATCACCCAGAGAGTTTCAGATTCACTATTACAATGTTTTTACAACATACAGTTCAAAACCCTCCTTAAGAACTCACGTCCTTCTGTTCTTCAGCTCGCAACTTCAAACTTGCTCTGCAACTTACGACTAAACTTTTGACTTGTCTAACTTGTGAGAAATAACACATCTCTCATCCATATGTAACCGACTCAGAAGAGCAATGAATTCCATCCTCAAATCACACAACTGGTCGGATCTGATAGATTTCTTGCAATGAACCGACTTTGCATTCAAATCCATTACTCAAAACGGTTGAGCTTGCCACCCTTCCTTGACAAATGCAACTACCACAATAACTATCTTGGTATCCGTCCAATCACTATTCAACTAGGTGCCACGCATCCAAGACCCATTAGCAATCGTAGCTGACAGAGCAACCAAAATGGTCAAAGAGACATCGGGCGCGACCAAGACTTCAAGTCAATTCTAACACTGTCAGAGCTGGAGTCGAAACAGGACTCCATCGAAAATACACACTATCGGAGTCTGAAATTACAGGTTCAGGAACCAATTTGGTTCCACGTCCACCCACGGCAAAGGGGAACACATCAGAAACAGTTCTGACCGGGTAAAGTCAACCCGGGTCAAACCAAGACGGGAACACAAAAGACCGGAGATGGAGTCAGGGACGGAACAGAAATAGAAATAGGACTTTACCAAAAGTCCAAGATTAGGAACCAATCCAGTTCTAGTTCCACCTCCGCCAACTTCAAGAAACAACAATCTAGAACCAGGACAAGGTGGAGGAAAACACCCTGAGGAGAATCCAAACATTTAGAAGAACCAGATCACAAAAGTAGGAGTCAGACCCGGAGTCGGAACATAAACTGAAATAGCAACCTGGTAAATAGACATTGCCAACTTCCAAAATTGGTTCCACCTCTGCTAGAACTTGCGAAACGAAGCGAGAAGAAATAGACAGTAGGAAGCAGAGTTGGAGTAGGAACGAGAACCAAAACTCAAAATTTTAGGCAAACAGAACAATGCCAAGTTCCATCTTGGTTCCGCCTCCGCCAGAACTTTGCAAACAACACAAAATCACCAAGGCATGAAAACAAGGACTTCAAGCTGGAAATTGAGACATAATTTCTCAACACAAAGTTTTGTCTTCCCTACGCCATTTCTAGCAGTCGTCCTGCAACTAATACCCAAACTCCTAATTGAAGGCTCAAATGACCACCAAATCCAAAATGGATTTTGATCCACTTGCTAAAATTAGGTCTTCTTTCACACCAACCCTCATTTGAGAAAATCTGACACCAGGAAACAACTTTGGGAGTTCCATACCTAATTTTCCCTTCCAAACGACATTCTGCCAAGGGAACTGCAGCCTTGGGAACTCGAGTCACCTGCCTTGCTTCCTAATGATGTTTTATTAAATATTATGCAATTATTGAATATGAATAATGATTGTGGAGCTAACCTTGATGTGCAGGGACTTGTTCGAGGCCGTTTTTTTTTTTCATATTTAATGTCACTGATTCATGTCTTTTGTGCAAGATTTATAGAATTCGGCACAAAAATTTTTAGTGCCTCCAAGGAGAAGGGGAAATGAATAGGGTATATGCAGGCTTTTGATGGACCAAAAAGTGGCAATGAGAAAAAATCACGTTTTGAATCAGTTCAAAAACACCGAAATGGCCTAGTTGACTTTTCTAGGTTCGGGTGTCAGTACTTCTACCCGAACCAAAAACCAATGGTAGTTTCCAAAAATTAGATATTTGATCCAAATTGGATATCTGATTTGTGGAAGCTATATATAAAAAAACAGCCGACTCTTTAATTTCATTTCTCACATTTTGACGTGGGCACAAGAGGTGAAATCCAAATCTGATATCCATTTTGATCTGATATCTGATTTGAAAGTATGTATTTTGTTTTTTCGATCTTGTAATCTATTTTTCAATAGATTTTGTTAAGTTTAAGTAGGTTTTATGAAAAAAAATTCAAAAATACTGTTTTGTATTGATTTTTTTAAAAAAACTAGAGTTTAAATTGTTTTTTAATTAAAACTTAATGTTTTGAAATGGATCTTGATTAAAAATTAGTGTTGTTGATGTATTTTTATCAAAAATAAGAGTTTGTTATTGATTTTTGTGAAAAAGTATGGTTTTTTTTGGATTTTTATAAAAAACTAGGGTTTTTTCACAATAATTTCATTTATATTGTGTAATTTTAATTAGTTTAATTAGTTTTTAACTTTAATCAGGTATTATGGCTGCGAATGTAAATCCTCAAATGCCAAATGCTCCACCACCTCCACAGCCAAATGCTCCACCACCTTTGCAGCCACCAATTGAAAACTTAATTGGTGAAAAATTGGGCCAATTGAGGGGCATTTGTGAAATTTACCAGACAATGCCTCAATTGAGAGATATGACAAACACACTGAAATAAATAATTAAAAATATAGAAACCCTCTTCACCCAACATAATTCCTTTTATTCGTGGCGTGAAGACATGAGGGAGTATTATCAATGTGGATTGTCTTACGATGATGTGAAAGATCTCCAAATAACCAAAGCCTAAATAGCCTCTTTATTCATTGACCCCCACACTGGTTTTCCAGTGAATGTTAATAGAAAAAAACTTTCCATAAAATGGTGCATACATAGGGACATTGTAGCTAACTTTTGGGATCATTGGTGTATGGTTTTTGATAAACCACTAAACAATAATTCTGACATACCATTTTACTTTATTAAAAAATTATATGCTAAGTTTGTGTTAGGGCATCATGTCAATTACTTTGACATTAAACCCTTCCAGGGCATCGATGGAGGTATGCCCCAGGATAAACCGGGGGCAGTTAGAGTAGTCCCATGCCCAAATGTTCCCCTTCCTGCCCTTCCTCCCCTTCCTCTGCCACCTCCAATATATCACCCAGAGATTGTCGAGGATGCATCCACACAGACTATTTAGGCTATTCACTCTTTGAGTGGTCATTTGGTTTCACATGCTTCTACAGTAGCTCAGCCACATTTTGGTTATGTTGGCGAAAGCTTGAATGTTGTTGCATCATCCTCCTCAGGTCCACATATTTGTGTGCCACATGTTTGCACTATGTGTCGCCAGATATGCTTGGGTCCTTCTGTACAGCCCGTCGAGCATCCCTTGGACACTTCTGATTATGACCTCCATGATGTAGACATTATAGATTAGTCGCAGGGGAGTAGAGTGCAACCTACAGAGTCCTCTCCTGCTAGAGAGGGAGATGCTGGAATAGTGACACAGGTAAGATTTAAGTTGTAATTTCATAACTTGCATTTGTTTTTAAATAAATATTAATAAGAGATAGTATCAAGTACTAATCTTTATTTACATGGTCTATTTAACAGTAGATGTTTGAGGAGGAGCTCGCACGGGTGACTGATAGCACCCTTAGGGCCATTTCATTTGGCTTGGACACACACGCAGTATATATTTTCACACTCACTCGTTTACATTTTGTATTATATACTTTCTTGTCATTTGAATTGTCATTAATGAAATTATATAATAGCTTATATGTTTATCTTGTTTTCCTCCTGTAGGAAATACACAGTGTGAGTGAGGTGCAGCCTCGTCCAGACTATGGAGGCGCAAATCTAGATAAGGGGAAGGTAATTGAACTCAAATTGGATTGAATTAAGATTTTTAAGATCTTATATTGATTATACATACATCGACATAGATTGGTAGTTTCATATGTACTTGTCAATTTTATTTACAGAAAATTATGAGCTTTACAAATATGTTGACAAGGAACACACCGCCTAAAGGTGTAGTTATTGGAACACCTCAAAGAGTAGGTGTTGAAACCCATCAAAGAGGAGGTGTCAAAACACCTGAAAAAGATAAAGAAAAAGATCGACCTAAAGAGGTACATGTGCTTATTTTATTTTGTGTTTGGTAAATAAGTTCTTATTACCAATAATCATATGTTAACTTGGATCAATTTTATGTTTTTGTTCACATATATAGATTGGCATTTCAAAAGTTGATTTGGTATATTCTAGGACTCTTGACCCTTTGAAGAGACATATATTTCAGGTAATCAAGATTTCAATTTTAGAGTTCAATTAAAATTCAATGTATATTGATTTTGATGTTAATTATTCGATTTTAAATTATATAGTCTAACTAATCTCAATTGTGGTTTGAATTTTTCTTGTGCAGCTACCTTTAGAGCCAACCAGTGCTTCAAAGAGGCTCCATTTTGATGATCCACCAGTAGTTTAGGATGAGATAGACATTTTGGCATGTAAATTTTGAATACATATTGAGATGGCATATGCCACATTTTGTAATAATTTTTTTGAGTTGGCGTCGATGCCATTTTTGTATATGGACATACACTTGATTATTGGATAATTTGATATATAGAAGTTGACAATCGAAATTTAATTTGTTCCTAATGTGCATGATTAAACTCTTTGAAAATTTTATCTTGAGCAATGGTTAAATATCAATGTACAATAGCTTAAAACTGAATGGTTATATTATGTAATTTATATTTATATCTCTTATTACATTGCATTACACATCTTTCAAACTCAAATCATTAATTCGCATTGCATAGCTAACAACTAGATGTTCATAGATGAAAAATTTTCAATTAAAATATAGTTCTAACAAAGTCAACCTAAGCAATTATACAATTACTTCACATTGCATAACTAAAAACTATGAGCAGTTGTCAATTGCATTTGTTTATCATTGAATTCTATGAGACCACATTTCTTTGAAGTTTTTTTTCAAATAGTCCACTGCCTTATCTATGCTACCACATTTTTCATACATGATAGCGATCACATTAATTTGTAATAAATTAAATGATAGCCTATGGCTATTTAATTTATACTGATTTTATTTAAATGGATGAGGCCGACTGATAGGGTAGATGGTGCAGGAGCACCTAGGAAGCACTAGGAAGCACTAGGCAATTTGAGGGCCTAGAATGAAGTTTTGTGTTTTTGATACTTTAAAGGTCATGTTGACCATTGGAATTGAGTGAGAGGCTTAATAAAATGCCTTGGTCAGGAGCTAGTAGTAGTGGAAAAGTTTATGAGTTTAGACACTCACTTTTGTTAGTTTCTAGGAAATTGGCAAAAGTGGCAAAATGGGACATTTTGCACCTTTTGCCACTTGGTAACTGACTTTTCCAACCAAAGGGAGGCATAACTACTTTGGGGAACCTATATAAGGAAGGCTTCGACCTGTGAGCAGGGTTGGAAGGCATTGAGAACTTTTGTAATTTGAAATTTGATGAATGCTAAGAGTGAACAGTGAGAACAACAAGGAAAATTTTGTGTTTGCTTGAATTTTATGTGATTAGGAGCAATCATGGCTCTGTATTTGTTGTAGTTTGAAGTATTTGTTATGTTCTAAGCTTTGGTGGTAGTATTTAGAGTGTGTGCTCATTTTGCAGGTGTGTGTAGTAGTTGTTTTGTTTCCTTTTGAGTTGCTGATCTAACTGGAAATCGAGCAAGAATGGGGTTTTAGTTCTCTTTCCCATTGTACCTAGTGTACGAGATTTTGGGGAATGAGGCTAGACTCCATGGTTGTAATTATAGTAGGTTTATGAGTAGATAGGAGTTCAGGAAGCATGAAGACAATCTACTCCTAGGTGAGCTTGACAGTGCCCGGCTAGGAGAGACAGGGAGAAAAAGGAACTTAACATGCAGGGGTGGAAAACTCCAAGCAAAACACAGTGTGGGAAGGGCAGGTGAATGCCTTTCCAAGGCTTACCAAGAAGGAGGAAGCCCCATCAACTTGTTTGATGTGATAAAACTCTTGACAGTTTGCAAAATACAGTGAAAAGACCTAAAAAGGCCCAAATCCTTGGTTAGTTCTAGTTTATGGAGTTGTATGGACAGTGGGAACCTAAGGCACCAAAAATATTTGAGAGGTGGGCTAAGGTATTAAGACCCTCAAGTAAAGACTAATTTCTCTTTGGATAATTTGGGAATGAAAGTCAATTTTCTCAGAGTTGGAGGCTAACCCTAATTGAGGGTTTGGAAGTACCGAATGATAAATGGAGTATGGGGAACTGTCAAGAACTCTAGGGAGATGAGTAGAAGCCATTGGAAACATATCATCACCCCTGCAAAATTGAATTGAGTTAATGGAGAGAATTAGTCTTTAGGGAAGATTGAAGGCTAAGGGAAGAATAAGAGGTAGTGCACCAAGTAAGCTGATTTGACATGATAGTAGGGTTGGCTAGAAAAACCAGGGGCACTTAGACATGATGAAGGTCCTATAGGTTTAGATGGTGAAGAAAGAGATCAAGGAGATCTTGCAAACAAGGATCCAGAGCATGGAACAGTGAATGTTCCATCCAACCCTACCCTATCAGTTGGATGGAACAATCAATGTTCCATGCTCTAGGTCTTCCTCACTATTCCATAATCTACCTTAAAGACTAACATTCTCCAAGAACTAAATCCCTTAATCTACCCTTAATCAGTAAAATGAGTTCCAAAACTCATTAAGCCTTTCCACTCCTTATCCTCCTGATCACTCCTAATCAAGACATGTTCCTAAGCCTCTAACTCTATCTCAATGGTCAAAAGAAAAAAACTAACTACAAAAGAATTCTTGAACTGAAGAAACTAGCTACCTACTGTTCCACACAATTCTTGGAAGACAATTGCACTACATTCTATACAATTCAAAGAAAAAACCAAAAAAATTACACAAATTTATCACTGTCTTCTCTTGTATTCAAGGGGAGTCAAGGTTGGTTGTGATAGGTATTCCACTCAATCCTCAAAGAAGGAAGGAAAAGGAGGAAAGAAAAGATGCTTCAAGAGGAATGGAGATAAATGGTCAGATGGTGCTCCTACATTCAAAAAAAACTGGGACCTCTATCGTGTTTACTGGGATACAATTTGGTCAAAGTTAGTCAACTTTCATTCTCAAACTCGTACGACCCAATGAACTGTTCCAACACATCTAGATGGGTACGTTTATGCTAGGTATGGTTCTCTCTTGCACCCAAATATGTCGAATTGCTGCGAGCTACATCGGAGTGGTGTTTTCCCTTAAGAGTCCAAAGTGCTAAAAGGCAGCAAACTTTAATGCACTATTTCTCTGAAACCATGATGCTTACAAACTCTTCGTCTGAGGATACGGGATCATGTTGAGACCATCTACAATAACCTCTCTTTGTTTTTTCTATCCCAAAGGCATTTTCCCATGGTGATTAGTTTTCAGTTGAGGGAAAAGTTGTCAAATGCAAGCAGTGTAAATTTGCAAAGTGGTGCAACTTACATTCTTGAACTCATACAACCCAATGGACTATTCCAACACATCTGGATGGGTACGTTTACGCTAGGTATGGTTCTCTCTTGCACCCAAATACGTCGAATCACTCTGAGCTGCATCGAAGCAGCATTTTCAATTAAAAGTCCAAAGTGCTAAAAGGCAAAAAAATTTGACGAACTATTTCTTAGAAATTGTGATGCTTACAGAATCTTCATCTAAAGATATGGGATTGTGTTGAGACCATCTACAATAACCTCTCTCGGTTATTGCTATCTCGAAGGCATTTTCCCGTGGTGATGAATTTTCAGTTGAGGGAAAAGTTGCCAAATGCAAGCAGTGTAAAGTTGCAAAGTGGTGCAACTTTCATTCTCGAACTCATACAACCCAATGAACTATTCCAAAACATCCGGATGGGTACGTTTACACTAGGTATGGTTCTCTCTTGCACCCAAATACGTCGAATTGCTCTGAGCTACATCAGAGCAGCATTTTCCCTTAAGAGTCCAAAGTGCTAAAAGGCAACAAAATTTGACGGACTATTTCTCAAAAACCATGATGCTTACAGACTCTTCATCTGAGGATACGAGATTGAGTTGAGACCATCTACAATAACCTCTCTCGGTTTTTGCTATCTCGAAGGTGTTTTCTCGTGGTGATGAGTTTTCAGTTGAGGGAAAAGTTGCCAAATGCAAGTAGTGTAAAGTTGCAAAGTGGTGCAACTTTCATTCTCAAACTCGTACGACCCAACGGACTATTCCAACACATCTAGATGGGTACGTTTATGCTAGGTATGGTTCTCTCTTGCACCCAAATACGTTGAATCACTCTGAGTTGCATCGGAGCGGCGTTTTCCCTTAAGAGTCCAAAGTGCTAAAAGGCAGCAAACTTTGACGCACTATTTCTTGGAAACCATGATGCTTACAGACTCTTCGTCTGAGGATACAGGATCATGTTGAGACCATCTATAATAAACTCTCTCGGGTTTTGCTATCTTGAAAGTGTTTTCCTTTGGTGATGAGTTTTCAGTTGAGGGAAAAGTTGTCAAATGCAAGCAGTGTAAAGTTGCAAAGTGGTGCAACTTTCATTCTCGAACTCATACAACCCAAAAGACTGTTCCAACACATCTGGATGGGTTCGTTTACGCTAGGTATGGTTCTCTCTTGCATCCAAATACGTCGAATAGCTCCGAGTTGCATCGGAACGACATTTTCCGTTAAGAGTCCAAAGTGCTAAAAGACAGCAAACTTTGATGGACTATTTCTTGGAAACCGTGATGCTTACAGACTCTTCATCTGAGGATACAGGATTGTGTTGAGACCATCTACAATAACCTCTCTCAGTTTTTTCTATCTCGAAGGCATTTTCCTGTGGTGATGAGTTTTCAGTTGAGGAAAAAGTTGTCAAATGCAAGCAGTGTAAAGTTGCAAAGTGGTGCAACTTTCATTCTTGAACTTGTATGACCCAATGGACTGTTCCAACACATCTATATGGGTAGGTTTACGCTAGGTATGGTTCTCTCTTGCACCCAAATATGTCGAATCGCTCTGAGTTGCATCGGAGCGGCGTTTTCCCTTAAGAGTCCAAAGTGATAATGTCAATGAAATGTGGGGGCATAAATATTTAAGGTTGGATCAAGATTCTGCAAGTCCTAGCTCTTTCCCAATCAACTTGAATCGATTATATGGAAAATGAAATTCACAATGAACTTTTTACTTCTTTTTTTTTCAAAAAAGTGGCAAGCCACTGTAATTTTTTAAATATAAATAGGAGATATTACAAAACCTGGTTCAAATGAGCATACCGACAGGAAAGAACCAGGAAGAAAACCTTCGATTGTAGCTCAATTAAGTACAATGGCAAACATTTGAATCGTATTTCAAAAAACATCACAATATATAGATTATGCCTATACACAGTTATGACCTTTTTACATTGTTTCACATTTCAAAATTCAATTTTTACAAAATTTTCCTTTTTGAGGCATTCAAGGCATAGTCTTACACAAGAGTAGTATGTTGTCATTTTCGAGTGACAGGCACCTATACAAACCATCAAGGTAGCAGTTAAACTACATATAATAGAAAATATGCTTGGAATAACCAATCGATATTATTGTAATTTGTCACATACCTCTCTGAAAGGATCAGAGTTGCCTATTGTTGTAGTAGGTCCATGAGAAATCATGCCAAGAATATCGCATAATTTGTCAAATGATAAATCTATATTGTAACAACAAAAAATATGCTTAGACTAACAAATCCATATTAATCTAAACATACTGAGTGATGATGAATTGGTAATGCAAACTATAAAAGATGCTTTGAATAACCAATCTATATTAAAGTAATATGTTGCATACCTCTTTGAAAGGATCAGAGTTGGCTATTGTTGTAGCAGGTCCATGATCAATCGTGCCAAAAATATTGCAGAATTTGTCAAATGATATATCTATATTGTCACAACAAAAAAGAGGCTTAAGCATTGTACTTTCCATTCTTGAATATGCTATTCAAGTGTGCCTGAAGGGTCATCACTTTGCTTAAGAGTATCCAATATTGCTTCATGATCAACATTACTAAGTGCCCATAGTTGTTTTGTCTGTTGTTTGGCATGATGCTTCAACAACTTAACATTTGTTGCTATAACAAGGTGTGAATACATGAGAATGGTTTTGTGTTTCTCGTAGTCTTCAAATGCAGGTATGCCATTCTTTCTAATCATGTATGTTTGCAACCAAGTTCCTGCAACCACAACTGAACCTGTAGGATACACGAACCCATCATCATCTTCCATCGATTGTGTTAGCTTGTGCTTTACCCGCACACATCAAGCCAACCAATATTATGATCTCTCTTTTTTCCCCTACGATGCAACAACTGCAAAAACATGTCCTAGATGTAGTAGATCTGAAAGCCAATCATAATCAAGTGAACTTTCCATTGTATAATTTGTCATGGATATAGTTTGAGATAAAGGAGTTAGATACTGTGGTACCCATGTATCCACCCACTCACTTGACTCACATTGATCCCACTCGCACTGAATACAACTCTAACAAAAACAAGCCAACTGTCGTGTCCAAATGGTCCATGTGCTTGCATTTGAGCTTCGAAACGAATGCATCTTTGAAGAATCTTTGATTGTATGGCAATCCAATCTGCCTCCCCTTGTACCCTCCTCAACCAACCAAAAGAATCTATGCACTGTTGAATCAAGTGTTCCTCCCTATGACAATGCTGAACTACACCAATCAAAAATAGAACGTGCATCACTAAATTTTTCTCCTGAAATCTTCAATTGCTCCTTAACTAGAGCTCTTTTTACACATGCACCTACTCCATCATGCTCCCCTTTCACATGCCCAGCTTCAAAAAACTCCAAATATTAGGTACACCCCTCTCTACATGCGTTCTACTCAACCAATAAAACATACGAGCATTCTTGAATTGACCTATACAGTTATCTGGCCAAATGAGATGTTGGCCCAGTGCTATATCATGCTCCTGCAAGAACTCAAAAAAAATCTTGAAACAATGTTGGACATAGTTGGACGAGTGAGATCTATCATCACTCATATAAAAGTGATACTCTCTGAGTATCTTTCGATCCTCCTCTGTACTATCAGGTGCATGTCTAAACGTTATGTGGACAAAAATAGCAATCTAAATGGAATTGTAATACTAAGATTGTACCTCGTTTTGTAGTTGCAATGTGTAGTTTTCAGCAAAATCAACCACTGATATAATAGTGCCAATTGGAAAAGAGTCCTTACATATCCTGAATTGTTGATCCAACCATTGAGACCTATGACTATGCCTTGCATATTTGTAGAAAAGATTGTCCTTAAAATCTGAAATAAAATCAGCAACACTGCGTTCTTTTGTAACCAACTCACATCTAGAACCTTCACCTCCACTCTGCAAAGTATATTTGACTATCTCGTATCTCTTTTTCTCAACAAGATTCTTTCCAAATTCATGTTTCGAACCCTCATGAAAACATTGAACAAACTTTGACAAGCCACCACATTGTGAGCACTTTGCATTTAAACAATCATTTCTATAGAAAAAGGAACCATCATCCCTAGAACATAAAAATAGATCTAGCAAGTCCCTTGATGATTTCGGAAGATGCATTGCACCACACTCCTACAACATTTCATTAGTATGCAAAGTAGAACGGATATAGCATAATAGTTCATGGTACATTGAAAACTCCACATGGTATTTGCAACAACAAGTATTACGAATCTTAAGAGGCACACAATGGAATGGCTTCAAACCTTCAAAAGTTCTTTGTGAGATTTCCATATTTGGATGTGTTTGATTAAATTTGTTGAACAAAATTGTTTGGCTTGATTCCAAGAAATGTTTAGGATGCGGTGTACAATCTCAACTGCCAATTCTTAAATTTAAAACATCCTTTGCATTGGGTGATACTCTAGAGTTATCATGCCAAAATTGTTGAATTGCCTGCTTTACATTATCGGTTAGCTTCTTATCAACACGTGTAAGCCTTCCGGCAAAAACCCATGTATCATTTTGAAGAGGATCATCTATTCTTTCCCTTCTTGCAAGTGCTCTATCCAAAGTTTTACGATTTAAGTCAAAATCAATACAAGTTTGTCTCATAAAGCGAGTCTTTTTCAATTGATGGCTTACTAGGGCGGTGGTAATGACTCTCCGAGCAACTCTCTTATCTTTTTCCTTGTTATTTTTTCCAATAGACTTGAGAGCATCAAAAGGATTTTTGACAATAATAGAATTTTTTTCGGTCCTCTTGTTCAGACGAATCTTCAATTTGGCTAGCAAAGGTCTCATCTTTTGCATCTTTAGCAATTGTACAAAAAGTTGGCATTGCTCGGTCAATGTCTTATCGCTAAAATATTGGTTGAAAATTATTCTAGCCCACAACTGAATAGTTCGTGTTGACCTCTTGCCTTCAAAATTTTTTATAATGTTATCATCAATTTCAACTAACCATTTAGGGATCCTTGAAGGTCTTGTATTTGGAATACCTCTTTCTTCCACACAAGGTTCTTCATTTCTCATGTAATCTGGTGAAACATAATTTACACTTGCTTCAATATTATGTTCAACATCTTCATTTCCAACATTTTCACCTTGAACATTTTCAATATCAATTTGAACAATTTCATTCCCAATTTCAATATCATGTTCAACATCTTCAATTCCAACATTTTCATTATCAATTTCAAAATTTTCATTCCCAATTTCAATATCATGTTCAACATCTTCAATTCCAACATTTTCATTATCAATTTCAAAATTTTCATTCCCAATTTCAATATAATGTTCAACATCTTCAATTCCAACAATTTCACCTTGAAAATTTTCAATATCAATTTGAACATTTTCATTCCCAATTTCAATATCATGTTCTACATTTTCACCATGAACATATTCAATTTCCTCTTCACTTGAAAGACCATAGGGCTCAGGTTCACCAATATTTAACATACCTTGTCTTTTCTTTCTATGACCTTCTCTATCTCTTTGTCTATATCCTTCAATTTGTTCTTTTGTCAGCTTTCTCTTACACTTTTGGTTCCGACGACTGCTACTCCCCATTATACCAAATAAAAGATGCTAAAAAATCATTATGTATGACAAATTTGAGTACAAGAATCTCCTAAAATTTTATCTTTGTCTCTTCCTGTCTGAAACCGTGCATTTGTCACCTGCAAAATGCTACAAATAGAATGCAGCGTCCGTTGGAATGCACAAAAATGGCCCACATGGGGTTTTTCTATGGCCCACAAATCGGATATCCGATTTGTAAAACATGTTCTGCAACAGTAAGATTTAACCTTTGCACAATGGAGTTTCATAAATCAGATATCCGATTTGTAGACACATAGACCAAAGGGAGAGGGGTAGAGTGAGAGGGAGAGGGGGAGAGGGGGAAGGAGAGAGAGGGAGAGAGGGAGATGAAGATAAAGGGAGGGAGAGAGGAGAGGAGAGAGAGTGAGAGGGATAGTGGGAGAGGGAGAGAGAGAGTGAGAGAGTGAGAGGGAGAGTGGGATAGGGAGAGAGAGAGAGAGAGAGAGAGAGAGAGAGAGAGAGAGAGAGAGAGAGAGAGAGAGAGAGAGAGGGGGAGAGAGGAGAGAGAGAGAGAGAGAGAGAGAGAGAGAGAGAGAGAGAGAGAGAGAGAGAGAGAGAGAGAGAGAGAGAGAGAGAGAGAGGAGATAAAAATAATTAGAGAGGGAAGGAGAGGTAGAGGGAGAG
>CM021107.1:129855955-129870774 GCA_007115665.2 Sequoiadendron giganteum | reverse complement strand
GTTTGGTGGATTGTTTCGATGGGACTGATTGTGGGTCAATGCACTTGATGAAGTGATTTGTTTTAACCCTTGGATCAATGTGGGTGAAGGGATTATAATAGGAGCTATCGGATATGTTTGTGATGTGTGTCCATGTAGGATTGAAGATGAAGCATCAAAGGTGCCCACTTGTCTTAATAGATCCACTCGTCCTTGTGAGATGTTAGGAGTATAACCTTGTGTATCTAGGGTATATGATGGTGTGGCACAAAAAGTGGATGATGTGTTTGTGTCATGGAATATGAGTGGTACATATGGATGTTGGGGGTCTTGAGGGATGTTGGTGTTTTCAATACCCAAGATTGTGTTGGCCTCCAAGTTTTGACTATTGACAAGTGGGTGCCCTTGAATGGCTTGAAGTAGTGAACTCCTTTTTATGGTCATGGGTTGACTTGGTGTGTGTGATGATGATGGTTGGGAGATGGGTTGGACTATGTTTGGAAATGATGGTGTGAAAGATGTGTGGGCAATGGCACCCAAAGGTTGTTCAATGATGGAGCTCACATCAAATGTAGAAGGTATTTTATCCCTTTCTTTTGCCAAATCCAATATGTATTGGGTGGGTTTCAAATTCATTATGGTATTGAAAAGCTTGTGGGTGTTGGGATCTTGTATCAATTCAAGTAACTCATCATGGGTCATCTCTTTGAAATTATTTGTGATAGCCTCTACTTGGCATCCTCCCTCTTAAGAATCTTGAGGTATTTGAGGGGGATTAGGTAGAGGGTTGGTAGATGCCCTTGGATTGAATTTAGTTTGGCTTAAATCACTCATGGTTTATGTTTCCTTTTTTTATTTCATGCTCTTCTTGTGTTGTGATATTGTTTAAACCATAAAATTGGGATCAACCTTAGGAGTATTTGTGATGGATTTTGATTTCTTTGGTTGATATAAATTTAGGTACAAAAAGAACTTCTAGGATGTTTTTAGGATCAAATGATGATGGTATGAAAGATGAAGGGGTGAATGATATGGGTGTTTGAAATTTAAGAAATTTAGTCAATACTAGACTTAGGATTTGATTTTGATGCTTGGAAATGAACTTGTAAATCCTAAGCTGGACTTGTGATCTTTGGATAAACTTTTTCAAAGGGTACTAATTTAGCTAAATGTGTGAGAAAGGATGCATTCCCACACACCTAACTAAATAAGGTGATTTTTATTTTGTTTAGGTGATTTACCCAAGTCTAGCATAATGATGTTTCCAAAGCTCTAAAGTTATTTATGGGATAGAAATGATAAATGTTTTGGGATGGATGAAGTGTTTGTTTTGATCCTAAATGAACCTAAGAAGGACTTTATTTACAAGACCAAGATATTGAAGAACATGCTTTACCTTATGAATAAATCAAACCAAAAAGACCAATGTTTTGAAGACCATAAGACAAAGATAACAAGTACATGTGTGGGGTTCAATTTGATTTAATCTTGATTAATGAATTTCTTTTACCACATCCACTTGTATTGATTTAGTTTCAAACTAAATGTCTACAAATTTGAACATCTTTCATCCCATGTGGAAATCAAGAGGCTAAAACTATAGTTCCTTAAGTTTACTTTGGAAAGTGTGAATTTATATGTCTAAATATTTAGAAGCCTCTAAAGATAAAATCCTTAGGGACAAGCAACAATATTTGAATTTTCAAAGGTATTCACATCCAATCCAAACGGTTTTAAATCTCAATGATTTTTTAATGTTTGTCTTCTTGTTTTGGAACCAAGCAATGTGTTCAAACTGACTCAACAAGCAACACAATCTTAGCTTAAATGGGTACATTCTTCTTAGTGGGCTTACCTTATGCCCTTCGTAGTAGAAGAGATGATTTTCATGCAATTAAGGGAAGAGTGTAGAGGTATGTTAATAATGAGCTCTTAACCTATACACTAACCAAAATCGGACATGGCAAGTAACTTCTTGGAAGTAAATTCCAATGCACCACTTTAAAGAACTCTTTGGAAGGACAAGTTGTCCACTACAAACAAAGCATTTTAATGACAACAAACCATGAACACCCATCATTTCACTACCACCCACTAGCCACTTATGGCTCTTCAACCATTCGCTTCCAATTAAGGAGAGGGATTAAGTGCAACATGTTGATGCCTCAAGATTGAAGGTACTTTCTCACAATTTCCTAACCTTTGATATAGCTCGTTGGTAAACGTGCTTCAAGAATTTGCCTATGATTTTTTCATTGTGGGATGTGTCTCATAGTAAGCCATCTCTTAAGGGTGACTCAAAGCAAGAAAAATACATTTTTGAGTGTTTCTCTTCACCCAAGATCACACAAAGTGCAAGGGGAGAGGATACACACTTTAAAGTGTATACAAACAAGATCACTCACTCAAAACACTTGTTCATTTTATCTTTCAAAGAAAAATGACTCCATATTAAGCACCAAATCTGAGTGTGAGTTTGTCTTGTTCAATTTTAGTCCAACATAGCAATGACTAGTGAGTTTGTAGGTTCAATTTTAACCAGCTTGAAAAATTCAAAGTAATGGTTAATTTTAAACCCAAAATGAACCAATTGGTCCTAAAACAAAAAATGAAAAGCAATAATATGTCCTAAGATATTACAATAAGCATCAAAATTCTTTTCAACTTTCAAGTGAATGCTTCACTCTTAAATTTGAAAAAGAAACCTTGGATCACAAAGGCGACGTTGTTTCAGCAAAAGCAGTGTTGTCTTTCAATAACAACACTCTAGTGAACAGAAAAGGTGACACTCTACTATAAATAGTGAGTGCAAAAGTGACACTAAAACGATAAAAGCAACATTGAAACATAAGCGACGCTCTAGTGAAAACTTGCAAAAACACAGAAAATAGAGAGGTCAAAAGTGGCGCTTTAGTAAAGGTGACACAATAAAGAAAAGACAAAAGCGACACAATTCATCAAGGTGACTCCCTAACGCAATAGTAGCGCTTTTATCAAAGGTGGCACTATATTTTCCTGCAATAGTAGCACGATATGCAAAGGCGGCGCTCTAGAAACTTTAAAAGCGACGCCATTTTTTGGAACTTATAAAACATGAGTTCTATGCAAAAAATGTTAAAAATTTGAATGGTTTTCCCTCCTTCTAGTGCCAAAATGTGAATGCCAATCTGCACCTACTCAAACATGGACAAACACAATATTATTAGTCCTTTAAACAAGCAAAATAAGCATTCCTTATGAAATTATTGAGCATGCTAAGAAATGGAAACAAAGCACATAAAAACATGAAATACACTAAGAAACCAATCTAAACTACTCAAAACCCCATCCCATAGGGGGATTGGTGTCACTTTTATGTGGAAAGCGGCACTTTCCCAATCCCAATTTGATAATCTCCAAGATTGTTGATGCAATGTGATGAAATTCCTCCAAAGTGGTGATGAATTCAAGCTAAAATGATGAAGATGCAAGTAGATGTGAGATCAAAATGGCTATAGTAATTGTGCATGAAGTTGTGGATGAGTGAAAAATGAGTAAAGTAGCAATGCCTAAGATGATGGATCCATATTCAATAGAGGGAGCGTTCTATTTATAGAAAAAAAATGGTTGAAGAATGGACAAATTTGGGCAATGTGGGACTAAGATGGGATTTAATAGCCATGTGACAAGTGTCACAAAGCTAATGAAATCCATGGGGATATGTGCTCACACATGTGTGAGCACATTTTGGGAGAAGGGATGAGTTAAAGCATGTAGGTGATAATGTAAGGGAATGTAAGAGAATTTAAGGAATATGGTTGAGGGTGTAAGAGGGATAAATGCCCTTGTAAGAGACAAGATGGCATGTAAGAAGAATTGAATGCCCTTGTAAGAGGCATTAAAGACATTTGTAAGAGGCTTTTAAAGCCTTTGGAGGGAAAGTCAATAAATGGGTTGTTGAGGGAATATTCTCAAAGAATATGCCTTTGTGAGGGAAAATAGGCTAATTAATAATTAAAAAATTAAATTTCATGTGCAATTTGATTAATAAAGCATGGTTTTATCTGACCAAGGTGAAATAAAAAGCTAGAGGGTTGAATAATGAAGATTATGAGGTATCTTAAGGTTAATTAACTCATAATTACTTAATTTAAGTGGGTTAGGAGTTTGTGACATTTAATTAAATAGTTGGATTTATTTAATTAAATGAGAAGACATAGGAGTTCCAATTAGATAGTTTGATTTATTTAATTAAATGAGATGAAAAATAGTGAGAAGAAGATGAATTAACCTGATAAATTTAATTATTTGATTAATAGGAGAAAGTGATGAATTTAATTAAACAATGTAGATTATTTAATTAAATAATTAGAACAGAGCTGATTTAGGAAGAAATGATGTTAGTATTAGATTCAGATGTGTAATATTGATCAGAACTATTTATGTGTCTACAGATATAGTATATCAAAATGAATTTATTGAGCTAATTTCTATTTATGTTTGTATAATAAGATCTCGTTTGCAAGACTTTGGGGGACCTTTATGCTTTGAATAACATTGTAACATATTTACTGGATAGATAAAACTTTATGATTTAAAGTGAGCATCAAAATGAATCCCCTCATTTTGTGGTGCACACAAGCAATTTCATAAAATGACTAAAATAAATGTAATTGAATGAATTGCAATAATTACATATGTACAAAAATGATGTATGTAAAATACAAAAATATATATTTATTTATTAATATAAAATAAATAAAAATGTATTAATATTAATGATTTCGCTGACTAAAAAATTATACTCACAAAAATCATTAAATATACAAGTCTTAGTTAAGACAATGTGACTTCTTAATCTTAATTGAAACAAATTACCAAACCATATATATGCCAACAAATGATAAATGAAAATGGCTAAAACAAACTAGGGACCTTGCAATGTGAAGGAATCCAACTACTCCTTGGATAAGTGCCTTGACATTTATTTCTTATCAAAACTAGAAAATATCAAAATTTAATCGAAATTGTGCCCATATATATAAGGTCCACATGCATTACATGTTAAATAAAAAAATGTTTCATGTTATGAACATGCCATTTGGAAATAAACTCTTGGTCTCCTTCAAGAGTGAAAATCTATTTTAATAGCCTAACATATAGTTCTCGTAATTCAAGCTACTTAATTAAACTTACTTTTAAACAAGTTGAAATGGATCAACTCTTTGAATTTTGGCATTAGTCTCCAACTCCAAGCATGAGACTTACTTCAAAAAAGTAGAAAATAGAAATCCCTCAATTTTATGGTGAAATATTTTAGTGAGTTTTGCCTCAATATTTTCATGGAGTCGAGTCCAATTCGGTGCATTAGTATTGTCAATTTTAGTCTAAGTACTATGGTAGATGTGACAAAGGCCTATATGTAGAGGCCATTAGAGCACTTTGGTGAATAATTTATTGTATAAAATTATAAATATTTGACAAAATTCTAAATTGAATTAGAGGAAGCGTGTGTATTATTGGAATTTTAGTTAAATAAAATGATCTTATTATCTTTTGTGAGATCATAACACTTTTTTTGATTGCAAAGACAAATTTATTTTTTAATGCAAGTTTGAAATGAACAAAGAGAAAAATGATGACAGTAAGATCAATTTGATTACATTGAGGCTTGTATTATTAATTTTGATTATAATTTCCCTTGCCTTTGCAAATAATATAAATAATAGTAATTACTTGCTTTCTCAATAATTGAAATAGAATTATATTATTATATTATATTTGAAGTTTGGGGTGTATTTTATAAAATTATATTGAAAGGGGATGTAGCTAATCTCTAATTATAATCATATATAGTGTGTGAGAAAATTGAATGATGAAGAGAAATGAGTTGGTAGTGGCACTTGCTTGGAGGGAGGAACTTTGCTTGCCCCAAATTTAGGCTCGTCTTTTGTCATGCACAACTGACACTAGAAAAATGGGACCACCATTTCTTTTCGTTTGTCAAAATACCTTTCCAACGAAAAGGTATATATAAAAACTAGCATCAACTCAATGATGGGAGGCTATGAAGCCCAAGCCATATTGATATTAATTTGTACCATTCTCAAACACTTTTCATAAAAATTAGTCTTATTGTGTGATGAATTCACATCCAAAAATTATTATGCTTTGAAATTTATGACAACTTAAATTTTGACCAATAAGAATATAATAAAATTAAAATATTATAATTAATATTAATATTTAAACATTTTTCATATTACAAATATTATTGTAAAATTATATGTAAGAAAATCATGAAACATGATTGATTATAACTAAAAAAATATTTACATAAGTCTATATGTTGATCTATGGTGATTGATCATGTTTTGTGTTAAATTTTGGTGATTTTGGCAATCATGTTTTCTCCTCAAATTAATTAACGGGGGATTGCAGGGGGGTTGATGCAGGAGCATCTAGGAGTACTAGCAATCTTGCATCACCAAAAAAAATTTGCTATTTTATTTATATTTATTTTTTATAAGGGCTTAGGGGTTAGGAGAATAAATATTTTGATTTGCAACTTTGTAATTTCCCTTGGGGTGAAATTGTAATTGTAATTAATATTTTCTAAGGCAAAATTGGGAAAATATCCCCCTTGGATGTTCTATTCTTGGTGAGGACTAGTTGGGGTGCATGTGCTTGCATGTTCAAGTGCATGTTATGCATGTATTTGCATGTTTGTGCCACAAGCTTTGCATGTTGTTGCATGTTCGTATTTGGAGTTGTCAAGGCCACTGAGAGTCAAAGAAGGTGTCATAATTGACCAAGGTGTTTGGCCAGAAGTTAGGCGCCCATGTGAAGGTTATGAATCCAAGGAATTATTTTATATTTTATATTCTTATCTCTCCTCAAGTTGGGTGTTGGATTTCAAGGTGGTTATTAGAGGTTGTTTAGGAAAACCAATGGTGGTTTCTTCTCACACAATTTCTATATAACGATTCTTGCTCATTTGGAGAAGGGGGATTTTAGATAAGTTGTGGTTGCATACCTAGATGCTGTCAGAATGATGCCAGAATGTTGAAGACATTATGTTGCAAATTTTTGCATGTATGAAGCCCAGATTGTAAGGAAGCCCATGAGCTTCAGTTTGATGTAATCATTTTATGATTTAAGCAAATAAGAATGTTGTTGATTTTCTTTCTTTAAATCTAAATTTAATGGAATATTACAACCATCTTGCAAGTCTCCTTATGTGTGTTTGATTTTAGATTTGTAAGGGGAGTCCCCTTCATCAGTGGTATTAGAGCGAGAGTTCCTAAGAGTGTGGATTTTGTTTGTAGATGGATGTGAAACTTGCAAGAAGATATTTTCAGAGGGTTTGAGGAATTGAGGTTCCCATGGTTGTAGATAGATCATTGAAGGAGGCAGTTTACAATAATATTGGTGAATATTGAAAATAGATTGTTGAAGGAGGCAATTTACATAAGTAAAACTTGAGGATTTGAAGATTTATGTTGAGGCTTTGTGAGGCCTTGAAAATAGAAAAGAGAAAGAAGAAAAGGAATTTTGTCATTAGATGGATTTTGAGGATTCCTGGACTTGAGAGAATTAGAGAGAGAGGGAGCAAGAAAAAATAAGAGTTGGGGTGATAGAATTGTAGCAACAAGTGGAAAAATTAAGAAAAGAGATTGAAACGAGAAAACAAGAAAAGAGAAGAGTTGAAGGTAGTTTTGATTATCATTCTAATGATATTTTTATTGCAAGAAAGAAAGAAGATGCAGTAGGGTGTCAAACAAGTGGCACAGAGGAATAAGAAGAGGATGAATGCAAAGAAATTGATGAACCTGAAGCCGAGGAATGTTTATTGGAAGACATGAAGGATGAAATTATAGAGGTTGCAACAACAAAAAAAAGAGTTGAGTGCAATGGATAATAATGAAGAAGAAGACATTGGTGTTGAAATAGTAAAAAAGGAGGTAAAACTTGCATTTTGTGAGTTAATTGGTAATTCTGATTTGCTTATGAATTATGTGAATGGAATGGGTGAATATGAGGAAGTTGAAAGTTTTGTTGCAGCAGTAAGGAAGAGAGGAATATGAAATTTTGATGAGGTTAGAACCAAATGTGATTTATGTTTGAATGATACGATGAGTTATAGTGAAGAAATAATTTCAACAGTGAAATTTGTAGCATAAGGTAATGAGTTAAAATCAAATTTCAATGTATGTTTTGATGAGGATAAGAATGTAGAAATGGATAAAGTTGTTGCAAAAATGAATCAATTTGAGAATGTTAAAATTAAGAAACAAGAGGTGAAGGTAAAAGAGGAGTTTGATAAAGAGATTTGTAAGAATGACAATTTATTGCAGGATAGAAAGGATGAATATTTTGATTATGTTACTAAAATTGAAATGGATGCAGAGGAGGAAGATGGAAAGGATGAATATCTTGATTATTTTACTAACATTGAATTCAAAACATTGGTTATAGGATAAGGAAGTGGTACAGTTGCATGTCTTGTAGGAGGCATGAAGGAAGAAAACAAAGTTGAAGATGCAACAGGTGATAAAAAGGTAAATTCAAATTTTAGTGAATTTGAGAATAATTGTTTTCATGTTGAGATGGATGATTTAGTGAATGCATATGAGATGGTTTAGTCAGAGTTTGTTAAATATGACTGGTATGCAAAGAAGGGTTTGTATGGTGTTGCAAAGTTAAGTGTAGGTACAAATTGGTGGAGGTGGATGGACTATAGTGGGTTGAATCCCACAATATTGGAGGAGAATGTGAAATACATTTGGAGGTGGTGGTTGGGTTATGGTGGAGTTGATTCCACATTGAGGAAGAGGTGTAAAGAGCAGAGTTGTCAGAGGAGGTTGCTTGTTCCAGCTAAGTATTGGAAGAGGAAAAATAAGAATCAATTGCAGGTACCAATTTTAGTAATGGAGTTTGTTGAGGATTGCTTGCAATCTGAAAGGGTGGTACGACCACTCAACTCCATTTTGTGAATCCATATTCACAAAAAATTTCCTACCTCGGGTGTTTGATGTAGGAGCATCTAGGGGTACTAACAATCTTACATCACCAAAAAAATATTGCTATTTTATTTTTGTTTATTTTCAATAAGGGCTTAGGGGTTAGGAGAATAAATACTTTGATTTGCAACTTTGTAATTTCCCTTGGGGTGAAATTGTAATTATAATTTTGGTGGGAATTATGCATTTATAAATATTTTCTAAGGAAAATTTGGGAAAATACCCCTCTTGGGCATCCCATTCTTGGTGGGGACCACTTGGACTGCATGTTCTTGCATGTATGCATGCATTTGCATTTTTGTGCCACAAGCTTTGCACGTCGTTGCATGTCCGTATTTGGAGCCGTCGGGGCCACCGAGAGTCAAAGAAGGTGTCATAATTGACCAAGGTGATTGGCTAGAAGTTAGGCGCCCATGTGAAGGTTATGATTGCAAGGAATTATTTAATATTTTATCTTCTTATCTCTCCTCAAGTTGGGCATTGGATTTCAAGGTGGTTATTGGAGGTTGTTTTGGAAAACCAATGGTGATTTCTTCTCGCATAATTTCTATATAATAATGCTTGCTCATTTCAAGAAGGGGATTTTGGAGAAGTTTTGGTTGCATACCTAGATGTTGTTGGAATGATGCCAAAATTTTGAAGACATTATGTTGCAGATTTTTGTATGTATGAAGCCTAGATCGTAAGGAAGCCCATGAGCTTCAATTTGATGTAAGCATTTTATGATTTAAGCAAATAAGAATGTTGCTGATTTTCTTTTTGTAAATCTGAAATTTAATGGCATATTGCAGCCATCTTGCAAGTATCTTTATGTGTGTTTGATTTTAGATTGTAAGGGGAGTCACCTTCATTAGGGGCGGAGCCCCTCCTACAAAAATTGGCTATTTTTAATAAAGGAGTTTTGTTAATAAATTTGGTTATAAAACTATTTGTAACTACCAAAAACAAGTTGTTTCTTGGCTAGCTACAAATTGAATGCAAAGAGTCATGGGTATGTGTGTGTATGAACACACATCAATAGGAGTGTTGTGTGGATTATAGATTGAGAAAGTTATGTACGCACAAGTAATTATAAATAATATCGTGGGTGAATGTAACTTTGTGGTTTGTGTTTCGTTGGTTAATAAATTATATTGGACTAATATTTTATGGATATATCTAACATTGGGTGAACCATCATAATTTCCCATGTTCTATGTAATCATTGAATAGATTGTTATTTGCATTATTATTGATAATTGTTATTGCTCCATCCTACCGGTAAATCCTTACATAATATTGAACTAAATGTGTATGAGATCAAATTGGTGTAATAATCAAGATTATGTTACCTTACTCCTAGACATTTGTTTGCCTTCCTACATTCTTATGTTCTCTTTTTTCATCCCTTGTTTGATCTCCTCTCATTTTATTTTTTGTTGTTATTCATTTTTCTTGTCTTCTTATTTATGGGGAACCTGTATAGGTATATATGTGTGGGCATACAAACACATCTTATATACATATATGCTTTGATTTTATCTTTACATTTTATATATACATATACACACATCTATGTTATTTTTGAGAAGTTGTTGAGATGATTTAACATTGTTGGCATTGATGTCAAAACCTTGGATCCGAAAGGTTGTGCTCCGGATGATGTACATACTTGATCTATCCTATTGTATTCTATGATGTTGCATTGTGTGGATATTATCCTTGATTTGGATATTGGCAATATTCCTTTTTGGGACATCTGTTGAATTCAGTCGATGCAGTATAATGAAGGCTAATCCTTTGATGATGGTTGTTGTACTCAAAGCTTACTCCAGGTAACCTTGCTATCTAAAACTTCATGTAGAATGTTACAATTTTTTGTATGTCAAATTATGTTTCTTTGGTTTACACTAAAATTAATGATAATCAAGATTTGGTCTTGGTTGTGGCATTCTCATCGGCTCCGAAATATATTTCATGTAATTCAAATGTGATATCTTTGGTGATTATGCTATCTTATGTATGACCTATTTTTGGTCCCTTGGCAACGTGATAAGAAGATCTTTATGCGCGACCTATCTTTTGGGTCTAGTGTTAGTGTGCAAGGTCTTATTGAATATTTCAAGCTTGTTCCTTATGCTAACATGCTTTGTGGTGATCTAAATTCAAATGGTGTTTGGTCAACTTAGAAGACTATGAAGATATTATGTGGTCGACTTAATTTTGTTCTACGGGTATACATGCATATATATAGAGAACATCTTTTTGATTGAAGATATAGATGCATGGAAGTAGTATGATGTGTACGAACAGATAGAAGAGTGCGAAGGAAGGAGTAATCTGTTCTGATAGAAAGTTGTGTGAAGGTTGTAGAAGGAATGTGTGCAAAAGATTCTTAACTGGATCTATTGCAGACAAAAATTGTGATCTTAATCAGAACTGAATTCATGCATATGTAGATGCAACTTCATCAGTTCACTTTTGTTAGTGAGACTATTTTGTAATCTGTTGTTTTGTATTTGGGCAGTGAGCCCACCGACAATGAGCCACCTTGCAGTGATCCTTTGTAAAAATCACCTTAACAGGTGCTTTATAATTGAGAATTAGCATTCTCCGTGGTTTTTCCCTTCTTGGGTTTCCACGTAAATTCTGTTGTTCATTGTGCTTGGTGTTGATATGTGCATTCATGTTCTTATCTATTTGATTATTTTCTAACTAGTATAAGTCTACTCCGAATTAAATAAAGAAAAGAAAATTGTTTTAAGACAACTGATTCACCCCCATCTCAGTTATCCAAACTGTTCAATAATTGGTATCAGAGCTTGGTCCCTTGCAAGTAGAGCTTAACCGATTGAGGGAGATCTTGGCAGTTTGAATAGATGGCAGGAGATTATTACTTTGAGGAAGAACTAATTCAATATTGAGTGATATGGAAAGTAAAAAATTTGAGAATGAAGAATTAAAAGAAAACCTCAAGGAGGCAAATGATTGTATCTCAAAGCTAAGGGAGAAAATCCGGAAATTCAAAGCAAGACGCAAAGAGGTCAGCAAGGAATTAAAGGAGAGTATTGGGAATTTAAAGCTACAGTTGGATGAATGCAAAAAGACTAAAGAAAGTCTCAAAGATACCATCAAACGAAAAGAAAAATAAAATGAGAAGTTAGATCAAGAGATAAGAAGGTTGAAATACGAAGCAAGAGTATGTTATAGTAGCATGATTGGATCAACTCTTGTCCCTACATAAATATCACAAGGATAAAGGAGGACTTGGATTCACCGGTGATAGCTCAAATCAAAACACTAAGGATGAAGACAAAGTAGTTGAAGCTAAAGCAAGATCAGTTGTAACAAGAATGGTCTGGAACTCTAATGCACCTACAAAAAGACCTCCGGTCAAGTAAATGCTCACAGGTACTTATCATTCAATGGTCACTATTTTCTATGCAAAATGTTTGGACATTTAAGGCTATAGAATGTACAAGCAAGATGGAACAAAATACTCAACGATTTAACTGTCACAAGTTTGGTCACAAAGCAAGTCAATGTAGAAATGAATTATCTAATCCGACAAGAAGGAATGGAATGAACAATTTCCTTCATGGTTATTTCTATTTATGTTATGGTTATGGTCACAAATCTAATCAGCGCAAACCTAGGGCTCACTCAGCTAAGTTAGGACAAAGATGTTACAAGTGCAGTCAACTCGAACATTATGCTAACACATGCAAATATGTTGCTCTGAAAAAATTTGAGAACAAAAATAAAGTTGCAAAGTCAAATGAATCTAAGAAGAAGTTGGTCACGGTTTGGAGGAAAAAGGAAACAAGTGTGGAGAACTCTTTCGTGGTACCAGATCTTGGTATATGCCCTACTGATAATTGAGCCAATCTACCTTGGCTCAGGGGGAGTTTTGCAGTGCATATCTTGTCGGTTCCCCCTCTTTGAAGGAATATTGATGTAATTTTTAACATGATTAAGTCTGCACCGGTTGATGATATATGATGAATCTTGATATGGCTGATTGAAAAGCAAAGTACAATTGCTGGCATCTTCAATGTGCGATTTTGGCGAAGAAATCATTATGAGTAATTAAGGATAAAAGGTGGAGTTTTCAAAATCATTTCTCATAGTTTGCAAAAGAGAAGAAGAAGAAGTTTTGTTGAGAGATAAATAGTTTGAAGAAACTAGCACGACGATGGAATCTGTTAATAGAGGATAGAGTGGCGGTAATTCGCTAAGGCTGAAGGGAGTAGAGTTGGATGAGTTTGATCATCAAAAAATGAAGGAAATGGAACTAGGGTTGAAGATGAATGAATTGCAGAACGTAAGTGCTCTGGGTATGGATTTATGGGGAGAATATCCCTGGTTTACAAATAAGGAATCTATCTTGTTCCTGTTGAGTCGATTCAAGGATGGCAACATTGTTATGGACAAACCCTATTTGATCACGAAGGAGTCCATTGAAGCTATTACTGGTTTGTGCAATGTTGGTGATCTCCCTGGGAAGAAAATGGTGAAATACAGAGACATGGAGGAACTTATTGGTATTGACAAAGACCCTCGAGCTCTACTGATAAATACCATTGTCGATCCTGCAATAAGGTATGTTGCTTATGACATCACTTACAAAATCTATTTCAGAAATCATGAAGGTTCTACTTCGGCTATTGTTGTATATCTTGCACACATGATGTTGAAGGAAAACAAGCAGTTTGATTTGTGTAGCCTAGTAATGGAAAACCTAATTGAGAATGTCATAATATCTTTGGTTGGAGTTATCCTTTTTGGTTTGGGTCTCTGATCACATGTTTGGTATTTTACTTTTTGAGTTCGTTACCGGCAAAAGAGAATGTTAAGTGGAAGTTCCACATCCCTGTCAAAAAGCAAGTTTACAAGTATTTGGAATGTATGAAGGATAAAGCAAGTGCATGCAAATTCTGTTTCTCATCCCTGCAAATCTGTGCTCTGGTGTGATAGTATCCAATCAGTTTGAGGAGGGTTCCTCCTCCGGTAAGGAGTTGGAAGTTTTTATTGATGGTTCCCCTCTGGAACCTAAAAAGAGGAAAGTTAGCACAAAAGATCCCATTACTATCTTAGAAGAGAAAGAGAAGGAAGAAGAGTCTCTGCCTGGATCTGAATCTTTCAATCCATATGATATTTGGTCAATGTTAGATGAAGGTGATATGAAGAAGGTTGGTGAAATGTGGTGTGCTCGTTCTCTGATCATAAGGCTTAAAATTGATGATGCTTTGGTTGATTATCTGCTCAAGAAGGGTATTACTATTTCAGATGTTTCTAACTCGTTACCAGATGATTTAGTAGAAGTTGTTGAAAGAATGTTGTTGGAAGGACCTGAAGGACATAAGTTCAAAGCTATGATTGAGAGAAGATGTTTCAAAGCTAAACAAAATTTATCTAAACACATTGGTGAGACAAGAGAATGCATTAAGGAGATGTTTGACATCTACATGTATTATCTTCGGTGGCCTGCAATTGTTGATAATTTTAGAAGTAGAATTGAAGCTATTGAATCTAAGATGAATAATATTGGAAAGAGTTTTGATTTCTTCAAAGACAAAGATGGAAAACAGAGAATAAGAGTTGGTGAGTTGCATGCGGAGCTGTTGATTGTTCAAAGATAGAGGGAAGAATTGGTTAGAACTTTCTCATTGGTCAAAGAAATTTTTGAGGTCTGGTTGGATCATCTCTTTGAGATACCATCTAATGCAAAAGATTGTGAATGATAGTGCCTGTCTCTGGACTGGTCATCCTCATTTATGTTGTTGACTTTGTTGGATAGTATGAGTGACAGAATGGTTTTTGTAATGCTAGCTTGGAAAAGGATTCTTCCAACTGTGA